>JBAMHW010000018.1:20665305-20681812 GCA_037177495.1 Rhadinocentrus ornatus | reverse complement strand
AGCACATGTGACAGAGTCTGGAGACGCCGTGGAGAACGTTCTGCTGCCTGCAACATCCTCCAGCATGACCGGTTTGGGAGTGGGTCAGTAATGGTGTGGGGTCGCATTTCTTTGAGGGGCTTCACAGCCCTCCATGTGCTCGCCAGAGGTAGCCTGACTGCCATTAGGTACAGAGATGGGATCCTCAGACACCTTGTGAGACCATATGCTGGTGCAGTTGGCCCTGGGTTCCTCCTAATACAAGACAGACAATGCTCTACCTCAGGGTTCTCCAATTTGGTCCAACGAGGGCCACAATCCAGCAGGTTTTCTATGTATCCTTGCTTCAAAACACCTGACTCAAATAAATTAGTAATTGGGCAGAACTTGATTTGCTGTTAGATTCATTAAATTTGAAGCAGATGTGTTGAAGCAGGGATACATGGAAAACCTGCTGAATTGTGGCCCTCGTAGGACCGAATTGGAGAACCCTGCTCTACCTTATGTGGCTGGAGTGTTTCAGCAGTTCCTTCAAGATGAAGGCATTGATGCTACGGACTGGCCCGCCCGTTCCCCAGACCTGAATCCAACTGAGCACATCTGGGACATCACATCTCGCTCCATCTGTCACATCCCCAGGCCCATGGCCTGTGTACGTGGCTATGCAAATGCCAATGCGCGGTGGCATTCCTGTTACTGGCTGTGGATCCGACTAAGACCTCCTTGCTCTTCCGCCTCCCTAATTGGTCATCCCCAGTTCAGCTGCTCTTCTGTGGGACCCGCCTCCTGGAGCTTGATTGGACGGTTATCTCCCAACACTTCCTCCCCGACAGTCAACCAGCAGACGACCTGCCCTTTAAAAAGGAGGAAGCATCAGCAAATCAGGGCAGCTGTGTTCCGTAGGCCTACAGCTTGCAAATCTGGGGATTTCCTTCTAGCGACTGGTCTGAGAAACACTTTGTAGTTTTCCTTTAGGTTAGATACACGATTGTGTTCGTTAATTCTGTTGAGATTGTGCGCTCTCACCTTTTGTGAGTAGTTGAGTTAAAGTTTTGTAGCTATCTTTTGGTTTGTAATCTGAATAGTGATTAAGTTTGATTTATATAAAAAGTTCCATTGGTGTTAAGAGTAATAGTAAAGATTTTGATATGTAAAGTAAGCTTGGATTTCGATGTAGAATATTGGCTTTTGTTTTGGTAGTAATAAGCAAAGAGATTTGTTTCCATTTTATTTAATAAGGTTAGTTGGTAATTGTATTAATTGTATTGTTAATTATTACCTCAGTTGAGGACACCTTTGTTAATTGATTTTTCTTTTACTTTTGCCGGACTAGATACCGAACACTGGACACCTTTTGTTGTTTTTGTATTGTTTGAACCTGGTTTTGTAATAAATTATTGTAATTGTCTTTAAGTTTGGTCCAGCTCGAGTTGTTGTCGACCCCAATTTCCACCACAGACTGTCCAGGAGTTGGGGGATGCTTTAGTCCAAGTCTGGGAAGAGATCTCTCAGGGACCATCCGCCACCTCATCAGGAGCATGCCCGGGCATTGTAGGGAGGCCACACAGGCACGTGGAGGCCACACACACTATTGAGCCTCATTTTGACTTGTTTTAAGGACATTAAATCAAAGTTGGATCAGCCTGTAGTGTGTTTGTCCACTTTCATTTTGAGTGTGACTCCAAATCTAGACCTCCATGGGTTAATAGATTTGATTTTCATTGATAATTTTTGTGTGATTTTGTTGTCAGCACATTCAACTATGTAAACAACAAAGTGTTTAATAAGAATATTTCATTCAGATCTAGGATGTGTTATTTTAGTGTTCCCTCTATTTATTTATTTTTAGCAGTTTTGTTGCATAGACTTGTTAGCAAAAACAAACCAAGGGTCTGTCATCATCCCAGTAGCAAAAACTATTTGGAAAGGACCCAAGAGCCACTTCTTCCTTTGTCAGAGCAAAATGATACAGACCGACTATACGCATCTGTCCTATGGTCCTCACTTTGTTTCACCTCATCACCCACCTGGCAGATACATCAGCGAGTGGAAAATGAAATGTATTAAAAATAAATGAGTGGTAGCTAGCTTCTCTCCATTTACTGCAGTCCTAATGAGTTTCCTTGATCCCACAGAAGGAAAAAAAAAGACAAAAAGAAGAAAGCACTAGATCACATTTATTTCTTATACTAACACACAATTTTAGTGAATACTTCAGCCCTAAGCACCTATACTACAAAATAAGAAAGCATGAACTTGCAACGATAATACATAGCCAACATTTTAATATACATTATTCATGCTAACATTCACATTTTTGATCTTTAGTTTCCTTGTTTAAGTAAATTTATCTGGAGAAGTCTACTGTGTGTACATGGTCAGCAGAGTAGACCAACATTTCCTCCCAAAGCCTCAGTTTGCACTCAAGAAATTACTTATTTCGTTCTGAAGACATGAACTTCTATGTTAGCATTGAATTTGATTTATGTCTTATGGATCCTAAAAAAAATAAAAAAATAAACAATTTTTTTAAAAATTAATATTATGGAGTAACAAGCTCTATTTGGGACAATTTCTCATGGCAGGTTCGTAGTGGTGGCGAAACATTGGACTGTAGCCGCGTCCTTCACAACAACCTCACCATACTCATACAGGGCAGGGAGAGACATGCGGTTAAAATAGTGACAAGGTGGCAATGATGTCGTTTGTCCAAAGTGTTGAGGAGTTTCTTAAATCCCGGGTAGTTCACTGTTAACTGAGCGCTGGTCTTTGGTGAGAAAAAAAGTTACGTTTGTTTATAACGTTTGTTATCTCTCTGTCTCTGGGAGCCGGTGGGTTATTTCGTCACGACTCACAAAAATTGAACACGTCTACATGAACAAGCGCACCATTTCACATGCACGAATGCCGCCTGTCGCTCGGCTGGAGGAGGGCAGCGATTTCCGCCACATCGCGCAATTTCCATAGAAAATTAATGGAGAAGGAGCGACTTTGCCTCCCGTGTGTCCAGCCCATAACTTGAGGTGTTTGCATCGGGAGTTGAATTAAACCAAGGCCGATGGGGCAGTGGGAGGAGTCTGCAACAGAACGCAGTGCAGCAATGCCAGTGGCGCTCAAATTGCAACTGAAAACAGCACAAGAGTAATCGGACCATTTCATTTTTATGATTGTTGAAAACCCAGATTGTAATTGTGATTAAAATTCGATTAATCGCACAGCCCTACACTAATCTTTTGCCTCTTTTGTTAACAAGCCACGGAATGAAGGCTTACGCGTTTAAGCTTCTCCAACAGTCATTTGGAGATCACACGCTGCAGCGTTCACTGAGGAAACTACAAATGTGCATTGCCTCACATGCTTGACTTGGCAGTCTGAGGTTTATTCTGACAGCCAAAGTATTATTCCCTACAACCATCTCATTAGCTCACCAATAATGTAAAAACAGTAATTTGGTTACATTTACACACTGGTGTAGCAAAAATTATTATTTTAAACCAGTATTAGAGGCCTATAAGTTAAACCCTGGTGGCAAAGTGATGCTGCAATAGCAGCAACATTATTTCCGAGGTCATTTTTCAGGCAGCTGCACTTTGTGCAACTCCAATAGTATTCTTTTGAAGTATTTTGTGAGGCTGTTACCCTTTTCAGTCTCCTCTGACAATAGTGCTTTCCATCTCTTACTGGGTTTTTTTTTGTTCTCCCTTTCATTCTGTGCCTTCACATATCATGTTAGAATTATTGCTCAGTGATGCACATTTGTCCCTCTGCTTAAGTTGGGTGGCCAACAACAGCTTTATTTTTCAGTCCCTGTGGGTGTAGCTGAGCTACCCCCCCACGTCTTAGCTTCACTCACTAGAACAAATGGGGGAAAACACAAGGCGAGCAGTGTTAACTGCCAATTAGTTTAACGATTGTTAAATAAAAACTGGGATTTGACTTTCAGGGGAGTAATTAAAGCAGGATGCTGACATTTGAAGTTCACAGTTTCATTTTAGAGCAGCAACAAACAGCAACAAGCAGCAACCAGGCTGGAACTGCAGAGAAAGTCACAACAACCATCTAAACCATCTAGTTTCTACACTAGAATTTCCTGATTTTTGAATTATTCAATAAGTCTATATAATTTGACTATTTCCGCTAGCCCCTTTCCATAATTTCCCTATTGCTTTACAACTAGCCATCTAGGTGAGGCCCTTTAGAGGCTCGTTATTATTCTAATATCTATCTTCTAATATCTGCCCTCCAAGGTCAGAGAGGCTGGCAGAGGGCAAGATTTAAGAGTTTGCAAGATTTGCTTCATATAGGGTTATCACTTCTCATGGAGGTCACAAAATCCTTGGATCGGATTATTATGTTTTTCTTTATTCCCCTTTAATTAATAAATCCTTTTGTTTTTGTTTTTTGTAAGACTCTGGTATGAATCTGTTATGCATCAGTTGTGTCACATTTATAAGCAGGTAATTAATTTGTAATTTGAAATTAAACAAATTAAAATATAGTCTACTACTGTGAACTCAGTATCTACGGGAGATGACAAGGTCAAAAGAACTATAATTAAGTTCTTTCTGAATTTCACTTCCTCATTGAAAAGGAAAATATTTTCTGACTGATGTGTGACAGGTAATGCAGAAAAATATCAGTCAAATTAACTTTGATGTTTCTTTGCCAGTGAAAAACTCTTTTTCAAGGGAGGAACAATTATTTGATGAACTAATTATATAGTTCTAAAGGGTATTTAATTAAAAATGTATACATTTACAAATGGGGCCGCACATTTAGGGTTCCTTACTTTGAAGCCAACTGTGAAACTGTTGCTGTCTGCAAACCAACACAGCATGTTTGGCTGCAGCAACAATTCAGTAGGAAAAAAAAATATCTACAAATGTGTTAATGAAAAATTCATGTTTAGAACCACTTTTTAAGCAAAAGTGCCAAACATCTTGTTTCCTTTCAGCTACTCAACAGGAGAACTTTTATTGGCTTGTTTGATAATTTATCCAATCCAACTTTATTTTAAAACACTTTAAAACATACCAAAGTGCTGTACAGAAGAATAAAAGCACAGAGAATAAAAATTAAAATAAAAATAATTTTAAACTGCATTCTAATATAAACCGGCAGCCAATGTAGTGACGTAAAAAATGGAGGAATGTGTTCATATTTACGTGTGCCAGTTTAAAGACCCAGAGCACCATTTTGTACCATTTGAAAAGGAGCATTGGAAGATCCACTAACCCTCAAATTCAAAGCATTACAACAGTAGTCCAGCTGAGTGGTGAAAAAGGCATGGATTACAAAATTTTGCATCACAATGATTGGCTTCACTTGAGTGAAAAAAGCTAAAATTTGCAACCGTCTTTACTTGACTATCCAGCTTAAAGTCAGAGTCCATTTTAACACTCATATTTTTTAAGACTGGCTTGTTGTACTGAGCCAAATAACCCAGGTCTATAGGGGAAGACCCAGTCATACCACGTAAAACAATAACCTCGGTTTTATCTTCATTAAAATCAATGAGTATGAAACCTAGTGGGAGCAGGTATAGAGACGAGAGTAGAGGGCCTAAAACTAAACATACAAGAAAGGGGCAAATGAGGACACAGTATACATTGCTCTGCAATCAGCTCTGATGTGTTATACCTGGTATAACTCCTCACAGTAAGTGAGCTGCACCAGTGGCTAAATATTGGTCAGAGGCATTTCCTGTACCGGCCCCCACTTCTCTTATATTTGCCAAGGTTTTATTAAAAGCAATGTGTTTTGGAACTTCATCCTACATCTTGTCACCTCCTCTCAAAACTCATCTGGTGTTCTTGTGGCTTTTTCCAACATCCAACACCTACATCTTCTCGCATACTGTGGACTAGGGTTGCAAAATTCTGTGAATTTTCAAAGTTGGAAACTTTCCATGGGAATTAATGGAAATGTTTACTAAAATCAAGGTTTATTTACTTAACAGAGAACCTAAATATAGTTGAGGAAAATATATTGTTGCATAATCTTGGCTAAAACAACCAAATTTATAGCAAGCACACTTGAATATCTATGCTATTCAGGCAACGTTCTTGGCAGTTTGCCAAAGTACCAAACCAAGCAAGGCTTTTGAAAAGGAAATGGAGCTCCATGTTTATTTGAAAAATAATGGAATCAAATATATGCATCCACCTGGTGGAAGGGACTTTGTGGATCTGAGGCCTTGCACCTGTAGACTCCATCATCCTCCAAATACCACCGTCATCAGCTGCCTCTAAGTGCAACTGATCACTGTTCGGTAACACGCATACAAAGCAACAGGCTCACAAATGTGAGAGTGGAAAAACTGGTGGCCATTCGGGAAAACCTAAGGCTCTTTGAGCCTGAGACAAAGCCATCCTCAACACTGTGGACAGTGACACTGAAGAAGAGGAGTCGGATGTTGAAGAAGTGAACATAGAGGATGGTGATGGGGCCCAGGAAGAGGCTATTGACTGAAAGGGTTTGGCAAAAATGTAGAACATGCGGAAAGTAGGCTTGGGAAGAGGGTTTCATTTCACATTTCGAATAAGACTTTTTTTGATCATTTTACCTTTGATTGGGGGTGGGGGTTATTGAACAACAAAAACATGAATGTTATTGTTGTTCAGTAAAATAATTGATTGTTCAGTACAAGAATGAAAGTTTTAAAGTTCTACTCTAAAGTAAATCTGTTAAAATCTTGTTTTATTTTTCATGGATGTCTACTTATGACAAAACGAAATCTTGATATTTGTGTTTGGATATGATGGTTTGTTGAAATTATCCCCAAATACCAGTCAATTTCCAATGATTCCCATAATTCCTTGGGAAGTTTCCAATTTGGAATATTTCCAAAATTCCCAACCATAACAAACCAACACCCTGGCAAGGACTGATGGGTATGAATGACACACCACATTGGACTTATTTGCCTAGGAGCTCGGAAATGCAAAGAAACAGGGCTGTAAAAAATCCTTTAACTCCATGGGCAAAGCCGCAGGCCATTTCAGGTCTGGGGCTTGTTGGTTGAAATGCATCATTTAAAAACAACCTGAATCCTAATACAATCTAACCATAAAATTCCTTTACAAAAAAAAAATCTCTAACAAGATTATAATACCTTTTTAGTCCAAGCTAATACTCAGTTAAAGAAAATAAATAAATAAATAAAGACCAGAAGCTTAAATAAATAAAAAACCAGAAGCTTAAAAAAATAGTAATAATAAAAAGAAGATGGGGGCAAAAAAGGTTTAATTACCAATTATATTCCACTTCCTTGACTTTGCAAACTATTAGTTTTTCTTAGTATTCAAAGATCCCCCCCCCACCTCCTTAATGATAATGGTGTTGACAGGGTACATGTGTATTCTTTTATTGTGCAATTTGTGCTTCGTCTAGTTTGCTTGGCAGTGTTTTGTTGTTCTGTAGAAGTTTTAATTGTGACCTTCCAAGAAAGGATAAAAAGCCTTAGGCCAATTCTGCTAAAGTGCATAAAATTTATGTTAATATTGTTCATGGTCACTTACAATTAAGATTAGTAGAATAACCTTGAGATTCCAGCAACGGAAGCTTTTTAATTTATTTATTTATTGTCAAGTGACAAAAAGGATCAGTCAAAACCAAAATTAATGATAAAGTGGATGTGGGTGGGTGTAAAGCCTTTATTGATGCAAACTGGATCTAGTTGGCATTAATGCATTTTTCTAAATGTTCCTTTAATATCTGAATAAAAACCAAAAAAGAAAAACACACTTTATCTAGCCACCAAAGTTGAGCTAAACAAATGTCTTTATCCATGTTTTTAAATACATTTTTTTTTTTTAAAAAAAAAAGGAAAAAAAAGAGGGAAAAAAACCTGCTTCTGTACTGAAAGATGTTTAATGCACATAAGGTAGCTCTATGGCTGCGTGGCCCTTTTGTCCTTTGTAGGGGGGGGGGGGGGGGTGATGGGGGTGGATGAAAGTTTGAGAGCTGTTGTTCCCAGGCCTAATAAATCTTTCAGTGAGAAAATTCTGCTTCGTCTCTCTGCATCAGTTCACTGGCTGCTGTTTCTCTTACACTTAGACACAAACAGGCAAACAAGTCGTATTAAAAAGGGCTGCGTTCGACAGCTAACCTTTTACTGCTGCCCACTGCTGTTAGACCTGCTGCACCTGAGCCAGACTTACAGTCAGAGGCTGCAGGAGAAGAAGAGGCTCTTGAATTCACAGTGGTGTTTAGTTGTTGATTTAATATTTTCAATAATCACCAAAACAAACAAAAAAGGCAGCATCTTATCAGTTTAAGGAGGTTTTTTTTTTTTGTTTGCATGATGTGAAACTGTAAAATTAACTAATTTCTCAATAAAGCTTCAAGTAAGCATAGTATTTATACAGCTAAATGGCTCCAATTACTTCTGAAAAAGAAAAACACTAATTTTTACCTAAACCAATCTTGCCTGGTCACAAACCCAAAGAACCTTGAATGAAACATCCAATTTACAAACTCCAATTTACAAACACCCACAAACAAGCACCCATGCAAGGTAGGGCTCTGAGGTGTCGCCAGACCCCATTTACTGGGGCACGTGCCCCAGTATAAATGCTACGATTAATTTTACATTAAATCAAATAATTCAGACGAGAGAAGATAAATATTTAAACTCAAACGTGGAGCAAGAGCATTAACTCTAATTAGAGGATACAGCTCAGGGGCACATTTTGTCACTGCATGTGACCGTGCACGAGCAGCAGGTAAGCTACACACACGTCATGCAGCTCTCATCTCGTGTCGGTGTGGTGAGCGGAGAGCGAACAGCACAGTTTGAGGTCTCGTAAAGTGTCACAAAAACTGACAATTTTATATTTTTTATAAATGAAACCAAATAACCCTTATACAAACTGAAGCATATCGCGTGACTTCTGTAGATGTATATAAGGAAATTCTTCACCTTTAAGCAGAGACAGGGAAGCAGCAAGGAGAGATGAGAAAAAGGGGGGTAAGACCGTGGTGAAATCAGTTTTAGGTTGGATATTCAACAGATATTTGGACTGGAGGCACCAGCGTCTCGTTAAGAGACCTTCAACAAGTGACCGGCTTTCTGTGAAACGGAAATTCTTATAAAAAAAGGACATAAAACAATATTTTCATTCTAAAGAAAACCAAAATTCTGATGTAGGCAAGAGAAATAACACGTATTCTTTTGGTTTTCATACAGGGTGCCAAATCTTTTAAATTGCTTTAAATTTTACTTGAGGAAAAAAATAAAAAATAATAATAATAGCTTCTAAACCAAGTGACCCAGTCACTTCAAAACACAGCTGAATTAAAGCAGATGAACATCTAAAGGAGACACAACTCTTCCTGATTTTCTTCATCTCTTGTCATATTTTATTTTAATATTATTAAAATAATCAATAAATTGCTATTCAAGGCCTATTTTCTTCAATAGCTTCTAAACCAAGTGACCCAGTCACTTCAAACCACAGATGAATTAAAACAGATAAACATCCAAACAAGACGTAACTTTTCCTTATTTTCTTAAAGATTAGTCAGAGTCAATTGATTGACCACTTTGGGGAATTGAGAAATAGGCAGTACGCTTTATTGCTCAAAAACTAGACCAACTGTTCAGAATCAGTTTAACTATCACCCTGAAACTAATAACAATGGCCTTGATCTGAGCTGCGGGTTGGTCAAAAGTTTAAATTTGAAATACTTTGTTATAATACACAAGGGTAACATTTAAACTGCACAATGAAGGGTCACCTCACTCTTAAAAAGATCAAATGAAAAATTTAAAGACAATAGAAAAGTGAAAAGGAGTGACAGGTGCTGAGTCATTTTGACCTGTACATTAGAGGTCACATCGAGTCACTGTGGCTGACTAAGTCGTCTGTCACTCGATAAGAAGCAGAGATCTCCTAAACAAACTTGAAAGGGATTTCCTTTACTGCCTGATGGAGTTGACACTTTTCTACCTCTATGCCATTTCTGTTGAGGCACTTTACACCAGCTGTCAGTCTTCATCAGCACATCTTACTTTGGCCAAAAAGCCCCACCTCAACCTTTCCAATGTATCCCACACCACTGCTGAGTAATGGACAACATGGGAAGTCTACCTTCAACAAAAACAAACAAGCTTTTTCAACCAAAAACAGCAAGAGAGGCCAACCGAATGCCAGATATTGTAGTCAAGTTATTAGCATTTTCTTATCTTTAGACTAGTGCTTCCCAACCCTGGTCTACAAGGCACACTATCCTGCAGGTCTTAGATGTCTCCCTGCTACAACATACCTGATTTAAATTCTCGGCTCATTCGCAGGCTTGAGCAAAGCTTGTCAGAGATCTGTTTAATTTGAATCAGGTGTGTTGCATCAGGGAGAGATCTAAGAACTGCAGGATAGTGTGCCTTGAAGATCAGGGTTGGGAATCACAGCTTTAGACCATATGCATTCAGCTAACATCTACTTTCATGTTTGTGACATCTGTCACACAGCAACTGAGCTCCAACGGAACCACGACAACATTTTCAGAATACTTGGTGTGAGAATGTGTTGTAGAAGTTTTCAACAAAGAAAAACAATTATACCAAGGAGGTATAAATTATGCAAACTATAATAACCAAGAGAAGCACAAAAGTGGACAACATATTACAACCCTTTGCCTTGAACCACAATGGTGATCTGGGTCTTTATCATTCATCTTTTGTTATGCAGGTAAAAATATCTTCCCAAGTTTGTTTTGTCTTGAATTTAAATGTAACCTTAAGGAAATACAGATAGAATTTATCGGTATTAGCTTCAAAAACAAAGCATAAAAATCAAAATCATCAATTTACTTTCCCCGCTGTTATTTTAGATATATTGGGAAATAAAAGAAAAATGCAATAACCCTGTAAGGTAATATAATTTCGTTTGACAGTTTGGAGACAGTGCTGGACAGAGTAAATGAAGGTCAACAAGGCTCCTCTTCTACTATAAAACCACTTTGATATAATTTCTGCATGCCTGAAGAAAGGTTCCAAAAAGGCTTTGTTGGATGTATGAACTCTCAAGATTCTCAGCATAACACTTAAGGCCATTGAAGTGAGAGTTATATTCTTTGTTGGCTCATGTAGAGAGACATTTGCTCACTCTCCATCTCACTGTGATGTGTGCTGGCCTCCAGGGAGGAAGCGTTTCATTACAGCCAAAGCTCAGTTTAGCATGTTGGGGATGGCTTACATTGATCTATTTGGCCCTGGTAGATCACGGTCTGATCTTTTTGCATTAGAGGGTTTCATCCTGGTGCACAGTGTTTACACCAGGCAGTTAATGAGGGAAGAATTGATTAAACTTAACTGTGTAGAAGCCCTCAAAAGAAATCCACTTAAAGAACTTTTAGATTTTTTCCAGCTGTCTTTATCTTTACATGACCTCATATTCATTAGATTTAGATGGAGCTTTGAGGTAAATGCATTTTTATGCTGCGACCAGGTGGTGGTGGTGGGGTGTCCTGTTACAGTACAACGTCCTGCTGAGAATTTTTTGTCATGGCAAGGGTAATTTGATAAACAGCAATCATCTACACAATGTTGCAAAATAAAATGGATTTAATGGCCTATCAAGCTCTGCACGGTGACTCATTATTTTAAATCAGGTGTGTTGGAGCAAAGACACATGGAAAACTTGCAGGACAAGGTTCCCCACTACTGCCTTATACTGTTCAAAATTAAACATTCACCTGAAGACTATTACAATCCGACATTACCTCTAAAGAAACAACAGTTAATCCAGGACATAACCTGGATAAACATTGCCCTTGTATTTCCAAAGTGGAGAGCACTGCAAGAGCTAAAGTGGCTATAATTCTAGCTTTTCTCCTGGATAGCAAGTAACAACATAAACGTTACAAGCTACTTTGACATGTTCCACAAAATGGTGAAACTGTTTTGCTCACTACATTTGCATTTTGCTCATTCGGTTACAGAGGAGGCGAGTTGACGTGGGGAAGAGGAAGAGGAAGGTGTGGCTCATAAGAAATTTTGTTTTGGTCCATTGGCAGTGCACACAGCCAACCTTGCGAGGACTCAAATGCAGGACAGTGTGGCAGGAGGCAGATGGGTGCAGGAATAAAGGTTTTCATAAGTACTTACATGGACAAAACATAATGGGGAAAGAAAATGAATGAGCTGATATAGTATAATTAAAACTGGCTATACACACACTGGGAAAACGGGGTATACATACACTGAGGAACTAATAGGGAAGAGGTGAAGTGAATTAGCAAAATCACAGAAAGCGTACTGATGAACAGGACACAGACAGCAAAACAGAACACACAAGGTAAAGAACTACTAAAATAAAACAGGAAACCAGACAGGACTTCGACAAAGAAAACCTACAGAACAGTAAAACAACAAACCACTTAACCAAAAACCCATAGACCATGATAGTACCCCGGGACCAGGACAGATCCCGACCCGGGACCCTTTGGAAACAGAAACCAAGGGCAGAGGAGTGTCTCGACCCGGCACCCACTCGGAGACATGACCCTCAGGAGGCGGAGAAGTGTCTCGACCAGGTACCACGTTGGAGACAGGAACCTCAGTAGGCAGATGATCCTGGGACCCATCCTGGGACTCCCTCGAAAGCCAAAAACCTCAGGCGGTGGTGTGGACCAAGGCTGGGACGCAAGCAGCATGGATCGTGGCTGGGAACGCCCAATGCTTGTGCTGGACAGAACCTGGGTGCCGGTGTGGCATACTGAAGGCAATGACATGGGAGATGCAAGAAGCTGAACCACTGGAGATGACACAGCAGATAAAGGAAGCTGAAGCACTGGAGACTCCGGATGTTGCCCAGGAGACGACAACCAACACCCTGGAGATGACATGAAGACGTGGTTTTCTGCCTTGCCTTCTCCTGGAGCACCTCTGCTTACATGGAGAGATTGGAGAGCCGGGCAGGATATTTGGGGGCTGGGAGTTGGTGGACTGGTTACTAGAGGTTAGGAAACAGACATCTGGGACGTAGACGGTATCACCTCCCCAGGCCTACTGCCTGGGTTTTGTGATTATGCAAAGACCGATGTGCAGTTGCAACTTGGCCATTGGCTGCCAACCGGAAAGAGACCGCCCTCCATCTCCTGGGGATTGGCTGTGGACTACCTCCAATTAGGATCAACCTCTGCTTTTCGGCAATTGGACGCTGCTCTTTCGGCACTTCCTGACTCGAAGCCAATGAGAACATCCCTGGAGCTTTAAAAGGAAGGAGGCAATAGCAAAGGGGCAGCTGTGTCCCATAGGCCCACAGCTCGCCAGCTGGAATGGTTTGTGAAACACTGGACTGTGAATAACCCATTGTGGTTTAGAGCATTTAGATTTTCCCTGAAATAAGGATTGTGTACCCGATTGAGTTGGTTTAAGTTGGAATTGAGAAGAGACGCTCTCACAGGTTTTGAGTAGCTATTTTGGTTTCTATTTTGGTAGTTGTTTAATTTGGCTCTTTAGGAGATTGTTTGAGTTCTAAGTTTTTTTGGTTTGTAAAGATAAGTGATTTTGTTTATTAGCATTAAGTGACAGGAATTATTTAAGTTAATTGCTAATTGGTGTTAATTGTTAAAGTGTTAATTATCGTTACCTTAAATTAGTTTTGTTAGTGACCCCTATTCCCCTAGGTTTGAACAGGGGTTGTAACAGATGGACTTGGGACTGGCTGACTTCAAGTAGGTAATCAATGTCTTCTTTCACTTCTGCCAATAAGTCAGCTGCACCCACTCATAAGTCTTTGTGGCCTGATGCAGCTCCTTAAATGCCTCCTCATACCAAATAAGGTCCACTAAGTCCATGGTGGTCAGATCTTTCTGTCATGAATTGGTGATGTGAGGACTCAATAGTTTTAATTAATAAGCACTTACATGGACGAAACACGACAGGGAAACAAGACGGATGATCTGACAAAGGACAATTGAAACCAAGGGGTATACATACACTAAGGAACTAATTGGGAAGAGGTGAAGTAAATAAGCAAATCAAACAAGGTGTACTAATGAACAAGAAACAGAAAGCAAAACAAAATACACAAGGGAAAGAACTACAAAAAAAAAAAAAATACACAGGAAACCAGACAGGATTATGACAAAAATAATCTAAAGAACAGTTCAACAATTTTACCACTTAACTAAAAACCCATAGGCCATCACAGATAATCCTTCAACATATTCCATTTTAAGATGGGGCATAACTCCACCACGTATGAATGGGAAATAAGATTTCGTAAAGACCTTCAGTCATTTTTAAATGCTTAAACCCAGCAGGGTAAATGAAAGTAAGTTTAAAATGAAAAATTTAAACTTGAAGTCTAAAATGGCATGGTTTGGAAGAGAGACACACTCTGGTCTCCTAGCTGACATTTATGTACATACAAATACGAGAGTCATTTCTCAGGAATCCAATATATTACAATTCATGACAGTGTCAGACACAGACTGTTAACAGATGACAGAAAACTAAAGGAAAGAAATGTTAAAATGTCAAAATGAAGACTTAATATTAACACAAGAATAATAAAAAATAAGGGAAGGCTACCCCAGAAAACGTATCAGGGAATTAAAGAATTACTAAAAAACAACAAAATAAAAGTTCATTTGTACAGAACTCAGGACACTAAAGATGTACAAAAAGAAAAAAAAATTAACAAAAAGACACTTGCCCATAAAAGGTTTCATCACAAACAAGTACAGAGAAACTTTCCGTGACCCAAACGATCCCCTTCCTCGCGCTCCAGCAACTTTGTCAATAAACACCAAAAGATAACAAATAACAGCTTTCCATCAAAGCTATTCTTCAATCAATCAGGAAGTTCAGCGTGATAATTTCCATCACATCTCCTGTCAAACAGATGCTGCTGCTGTTGAACAACGGACACACACCTGACAGATTTGTACTGTCAAGAAAATCTACGATTGTCCATCATAGGACACCTCGTTTTATGATCTTACTCCAGACTATATAAGAAAGCTTTATAGTCTGTGTCAGAGTGTGTTAGTGAGTCAGTGTTGACATTACTTATTTCTGAATATCTGACAAGTCCATCATATGCCCTGACACAAGAGGACAGTACAGTAACGTGAAGTTCATGGTGAGGGCATATCACAATTTGTCTTTACAAAAAGTTCTTAAACACCCAACACTTTTTTTCCGTGTCGTCTTTTTTAAGGATGAGCCTTGAAGCTGGAAATAAAGCATCTACACTCAGTCTGAGCATTCTGCCAAGCCAGAGAGCTTCAAGTATACATCTTTACAGTCTTACGTTTGTTAGAGGGTCTTACAGGCAGCAGATGTGTTTCCAGACCCCACTTAGCCAGACACTGGGAGTTGATCAATGGAGGGGAGGAAAGGCACCACAGAGGTGATGGAGATACCTGCCACTGCAGCAGTACTGGCTGATCTGTTACTGACAAATACACTCCCTGGGACACAAATCTCCTCCAGGTTCCTCCAACTGTGCTGGAGCAGACGAAAGAAGAAAGTCAAAGAGGGCTTTTCCAAAAAGCACATAGCATTAAATAAAGTTAATCGTTTTAAGACACGTCCTGCTTTTCCCAAAGTTTCAAGGTCGGAATTATCTTTTCTGTTTGTTGGGTCAAAAGAATAAAAAGCCAGAACTTTGCTCTTTAGAGAGGCTTTAAAAAGGGGCACAGCATGAGCAAAACATGATCTGTTTCGATTTTGGTCTCTTCATTTTCAGACAGAAAAGCTGTTCAGTATGAGACGAGCTGGCTCGGCCTTTTCTTTTCTTCGTTTAGAACATCCAAGGACCCTAGAAATTCAATAGGAAGACATTATTTAGTGTTGTATCAGATCAAGATGACCGCTTTAAAAAAGGACTGGAAATGATTGTGTTGCCAATTCTTTTTCTGTTTGCTGAGTGCCATGTTCATCTACATGAATTGATAGCCAATATTTTTCTATGAAAAAAATCTCTGAACATTTGCCAAACTGAAAAATACTTATTTTCTACTACTGAAAAGGCAAGCCTTTACTTTCTCCACAAACTGTCATGTCTCATGCATACATTTAATACTGGAAGATCATTGGCGTAGAAGAGTCATTCAGTATGCATCAGCAGTATGATGATTAACAACAGTGCAGAGGCAGCCAGCACTCAGTGAGGATTTGGGGCTGGCTGGGCCATTTCCCCTACAGAAAACGTGTTCTTTTTTTTTTCGATCTCATCTACCAGTGCTTTTCCCCATCTGCTCTGCCATCAGCTGAATGCAACATTTCCTATGACGAATCATGTTCGAAAGAGCTACATCAAATTACAGCCCCCAGTTCAACAACAGTTGGGATGCTGTGTGAAATCTACAATAAAGAATAATACTAAGACTCACAAAACTCCATAAACCAATACTTCATTTACAACAGAATAATAATTTCGTGCCTTGTACAATTTTTAATTAAACTGTACACTGTAAACTGTCGCTTTCAGTATTTGATATTGTGTAAACTTAGTGTAGCAGATGCAAGCAGGATCATTGTAAAAAAAAGGTGCAATGGAAAATATATATA
>JBAMHW010000018.1:20636528-20662685 GCA_037177495.1 Rhadinocentrus ornatus | reverse complement strand
GATATTGAAACAATAAAAGGCTTGCAATATTTCAGTTGATTTGTAATGAATCCAGAATGTATGACATTTCATGTTTTCTAATTGCATTACAGGAAATAAAGAACTTTATCACAATATTCTAATTTTCTGAGACAGTCCTGTATATATATATTAGGTTTACATATATATTAGGATGTCCCCTGGCATCCTAACCAGATGCCCGAGCCACCTCGTCAGGAGAAGCGACTCTACCCTGAGCCCCTCCAGGATGACTGAGCTTGACCCCGCCACTCTGCGGAGGTAACTAATTTGGGCCGCTTGTATTTTTGATTTCATTCTTTTGGTTACTATTTGTAAGTACTTTTCTCTTTTTAGTTTCAGAATGTGTTTAATCTCAGCTCATGCTTGCTTCAATGTTTGTGGGGGGCTGTGTGGGTGAGCTGACATCAGGCTCATTAATGGTCGTTTTAGGCTACAGACAAAGAAGTGCAAGACATCATAGGCCTACAATTCAGAGCTAAACATTTACTTTTCATTGTGATCCTTTTTTATTTTTTATTTTGAGTATTGCAAACAAAATATTTAAAATAGTAGATAACAAATAAAGAGGAGGAAAAAACCCAAAAATGTTTGGTATTTGAAAGGAGACAACAAAAACTAGGCCAAGCAGCCCCATCAGCCTCTTTCTGTCTATCCACTGGCTGTTTGCACCAAATTTCTCGTCTATCTCAAATGCCACAGATGGTTTTGGAATGGGGGAAACTTTGAAGGCAACCTTAAACCTGCGGAAAAGTAGCCAATTAAAAACCCAAATCCATTTACAGCAAAATGAAAAAAGAAAAGCATTTATGCTCTTTACTGTGCCATTTTGAAGTACCACAATAAACTGTAGTATTTGCCCCCAAGGATGTAGGGGGAGGGAGCATTATTGAACAGAAAGAGAGAAAAAAGCCATAAAGCATCTCTTTTTTTTCTTTCTTTTTATTAGAAAAAAGTGCACCAAATATCCTCAAAGTTTTGCAGCTAGTTTCAGTTGAAGGTTGCCAAAACAGCCCTGTGAGCCTGAAGGCTTATCTTACACCCATCAACCCTGCTAAGTAACAGACACAAATTTATCTGATTGCATGTCTAGAAAGGATCATCTTAAAGTTCACAGCACAAAAAAAAAGCAAAAAAAAAAGCTGGTTAACATGTAATAGTAATCGTTAGAAACTTTTCAGCCACCATTTTAAACTCCTGTTGTCTGACAGCAAAATGAAAAAAGAAAAGCAATTGTGACAAGGAATGCAGCTAAAATGTGTATGATAGAGAGGATAACAACAAAAGCAAAGAGATGCTAAGGACTGATTTAAAATACTTGGCATTTAATCACCAATTATATTGTATATCTTGCTTTTAAAATTAAGTACGTAAATATAAATAAGCAGATAGAAAAATTAATGTGATAGAATTTTAAGAACTGCAAAATATAAGTAATGTAAAAGGCTGGGTGACGTTCTTGCTACCATTTCCAATTTCTGCACCAGCAGCGTAGACTATTTTTTGGCGGCTCAGCAATTCCTAACTTATAAAGAATACTGTGAGTAAGTACATTTCCTGCAGAAGACAGGCCCATAATTTTAACTAGAAGGGCCTTCAGTTTCTTAAAATGTACCTTCTTAGGCTGGTACCTGATTCAATCCCCAATCTAGCTAATTACATCAGATGCACATGGATGCCTGAAGTGCTGCCTAAACTGTTCACACGTTCTCATTAGGCATGTATTCTTACCTTATTTCTATATGTACAGGTCTGTGTGAGTACTTCTAAAATCAGCTATGATCAACATTTTCATGTAAACATTCCCATAAAAAATAGCATGTCAAAGGGGTCTGTAACCAACCACATATTTGCAGATCCCTTCAGTTATATGAAGCAGCTTTTTGCTCCCATTTTCTCTTTATTTATCTTTCCATTGTTGAGAGCTCCCATTACTAACAGCTTTGGATGCAGCTGCTGGTAAGCAGTAAACAAGAGATAGTAAAATAGTAAAAACAGCTTTGTTTCTAAGCAAAGCTCTATATTTTCAACACAAGAGGTTCATCAATCCAGTCACACCTGGGCTCCAAATCAGTTCAACAACCCTCTGCACTGATGGCGTTCCAGTTTTGTCAGTGTCAAAACACAATCTGCACAGGCCAATTACAAAAATAACAACCAAGCTTGATAACACAAAGTTTTAATTTTTTTGTTAACACAAGGAAAACCTGACTGAAACCGGCATACAGGTAGTTTAGATGTGGAGAAATCTAAAGCAAAAACTCATTAAAAGACAATAACAACGCTGTATAAACTTTATAAACGTATTTATATTCTAAGAAAATGCGTTTCCAGCCCAATTAAAGATTAAAAACCAAAAATCCCATTTGACTTATGGCAAAACCAGCAGAATAAAAAAATAAATAAACAATAAAATCACCCAACTATATCTTCATTATTCTGTGCATTTTAACCATTGGGAGTGCCAAGTAAATTAGTTTGAGGATTTTACAATACTGATTCATGCATTTTGATAAGTTTATGTTAATCATTCACAGGAGAGTACACTTTCAGAAAGATTTTCGAGTTACCAGCTCATGGTTTTGCAAACGGAGCAGGTAAGATTTCATCTCCATTCTATCCTATCAAATTATATGATAGGGCCGTTATTACACATTAAAATTAATCTTTCAAATAAAGGTATTGGTATATAGTAATTGTATCACACTGGTGCCGGATTAATAACCCTGAATACACACACCAACTAAGGTAATTTCTCCAAAAAGCACAAATACACCCGAAATGACAACAAAAACACAAAACATCAGACAGTTTGGAGAAAAAAACGGTCCAACAGTCATTGCCAGTTTTGGTCCAACAATTATTCTTAACCGACAATTCAGCCCCCATGAGGCGTTACATCTCAGCCAAATACCTTGAGCTAATTTATCAATTCAATAGCACGTTTCTTAAATCGAGAGAGCGCAGGGGTTTTAGTTAATCGCGGGGCCGTGAACGCAGCACAGCCAGCGTAAAACACAAACCAAATGTCAACACTTCGCAAGTCCTATACTTTGAGTTGCATCTTTACTATGTCTAATTACAGCTCCCCTTCACCTCCTGCATCCACTTCAAAATCCTGCTGTTCGCCTACAAGGCCATCCTTAACCTCGCTTCTCCCTACCTCTCTGACCTCCTTCATGTCTACACACCAGTCCGTTCCCCTAGATACTTCTCCTCCATCCACCTCACCATCCCCCCTGCCCGCCTTGTTACAGAGAGCTTTTAGGTGCTCTGCTCCTCATCTGTGGAACTCACTCCCCCCTGACCTCTGTAACTCTGACCCACACAACTGTTCAAAGCTAAACTCAAAACACATCTCTTCTAACTGGCTTACTCACTGTAATATTTCACACTGCTTTTATTATTTTGTGCATCCTTTTAAGTGTATTTATTGATTAGTTTTGTTCTTGTGTTTTATCCTGTGATGTGACCTTGAGTGTCAAGAAAGGCGCCCACAAATAAAATGTATTATTATTATTATTATTATTATTATTATTATTATTATTATTATTATTATTATTATTATTATTATTATTATTATTAATAATAATAATATTAATAATAATAATAATACATCAACAGCTAACCAGATTCAGTTTTAACTGAAAACATGTAATTATTTAATAAAACTAATGTTACAAGAGATAAAACCCAACAAGTGTATATTTCCCTTACCTTCTTCATCCTCTTCTTCATCTACTTCACTGACTTCCTGTTCAGTACAGTAAAAGTCTAAATTGCACAGCACCACCTTACTTATCAGAGCTTTTTAATCATATACAGTCCTGTCAGAGCACTGTGATGAACAAACCAGCTGCTCTTCACAGTTCCTAGAAGCAGGTTAAAAGGCAAAGGTGTCAGAGCTTTTTCTGTCGCTTCTCCCAGACTCTGGAACATTTTGCCCTTTAACATTTAATCAGCACAGAGCATTCAGAATTTTAAATAAAAAAACATACCTTTGCTCACTGGCTTTTCCTCCAGTTTGTGCATTTTATTTAGATTTTTTGTTGTATTAATGTTCTTAAGTGTTATTTTAATGTAATTTTATATGATTTTGTTCTTGTATTTTGTATTATAAGACATATTTATAAGATATATATATTTTAATGATGGCCTTGATGGTTTTTAAATGTGCTTTGTAAATAAATTTGACTTGATTTGACTTTTTTTTTATCCATGCCATGTCCCCCACTCTTTTTGTTTTTACACAAAGAACTGTCCTAATGTAAACATATTAACATATATTAATATGTTAATATTAATATGGTTGTTTTTTTTTCTAAACTGTCATTTGAAACCTTCCTGATGTTCCCGAAAGACTTGTTTGTTTTCAGTTTAAACTGCCGTATTAGTCAATGTTTCTGTACCTTGGTGCAATAAAACTGCACCAGACTCTTAAAAATAAATACAATAAAATAAAAAAGCCAAGTCCTTCGCTGTCACCAGATTTGAGCTGAAAATCCTGTCAATTAAATGAATCAATAGTCTTTACATATATAGCGCTTTTACCCAAAGCGCTTTACATGTACGTCACATTAACCCCTTCATACACACATTCACACACTGTAGGCGGAAGCTGCCATGCCAGGCGCTCAACCACGACCAGTGTTGTGCCTGAATGCGCTCATTGAGCAATCAATCATGAACTCGCTCATGTTTTGGGTGAACGTGAACCTAACGTACTCTATTTCTGCCTGATGAACGTTATTCTGTTGTTGGTGAACTTCGTTCTCTCAGTTTAACTTTGCTCCATCCTTGTGCCAGATTTCCATGGAGCCTTCCAGGCAAAATCCCGGCTAAAACACATCGTAAACAGGCCTTAAAAACACAAAATTATTTACACCAGCCACCACAGAGCTGCACCGCGAATGCGTCATCAAATTGTGAAACATGGAGGCAAAAATCCACTGAAGGCAGCAGCTCTACCTCTGCCTCAATGATCACTACAGCACCTTCTATGATTGCTTAAATTTTTTTTTTATTTATTAATTTTTTACAGCTTAGTGATGATCCAGGAGGGAGAAATCTGGCCTTTTCGTGTAAACGTTGCCCCGCCGGGTGTCAAGAAGCATCTCCGGGCATCAACGTCAACAGCAAACGTGAAACGGCAGATTGAAATAAAGCATCCTGCTAGCCTTCCAAGGTATGTGAACTAAATGACACTAAAAACTATCTAAAGACTTGGCAACAGTGTGCTAAAGCAGACCCTCTACCAACCAAATCTAAATAATGGCGTCCAGTAGCAGCAGCTCTGTTGTCTTCATTTCCAGCTGGAAAACCTTCTGCAGGATCGGAGACCTGCAGCCTTTGAGGAAGGAGGAACCCTCAGCTTTCAGAAACTTGACAAATGCAGACATATAGTCTACATGTCTTTCTTTGTTTTGTTTTATACTTCTTCATTTGGGCTGAATATTGCAATTTTTATGACCCAAGTTCTACAACTTTTCTTTTGATAAAACAAGTCAGAAAAAAATAGATTCACAAAAAATTGAAAAGTGACTTAACAAAAAGTAATAACATAATTTAAACAATGTTTAAATATTTTGCACTTTGAGGTTCATTATTTGTTTCCTACCTCAGCCTGGTTTCTACATCAAATAGTTTAATAATTCCTCATTAAAAATTATCATTCAAGCAAGTTTTTCCTCATGTTTTTATACTGTAGGAGTGAATGCTGCAGCTGGCTACAAGTGTGGTCTGATGGGGGGGCAACAGGAAAATGCCAGTATTCTGAGGGTAATAGCTTGCAGCAACATATTGGGGTAAAAGAACTACGAACTAGTTCCTTTTTTAGAACTGTGAACTTAGCTAAATAATTTTAATTATGAACTATGAACTGAACTAGTTCATTTTAAAAAAGTGTGAACTGAACTTTGAACTGGTTCATGTAGAAAATGAACTTTCCCAACACTGACCACGACCTATCAGGAGCAATAGGGAGTTTGGTGTCTCGCTCAGGGACACCTCGACATGAGCTCTTTGGGCCAGGATCAAACCGGCATCCCTTGGGCTACAGGACGGCCACTCTACCCACTGACCCCGCAAATAATTAAAACTCCCGCGATCAGAGCATATGGTACATTTTTTTAACAATTTCACATGGGTATCAGTGTTAAACCCCAAATTCGGCCTTGGAATTCAGCCTTGGTCCTTAAGTGCCATTCCAAAAGGCTTAGCTAGCTAGGGGGGCAGGTCAATGGCAGTATTGTGAGGTCACAAAGGCAAAGACAAGCATCTGTGCAGCTAACGTCAAGGCACAGCTGGCAATGAATAATTAAAAAGAGTTAAGATAACTTGTGTTTTCACCCTTATGAGCTATAGTGTTAAGTAACAAAACACAGGGCAACTCCCACACACAGTCAAATGAGCAGTGTAGCAACCAACACATGAGCCTAACTTTGCAAACATTCATCCTTTGAGACCACTCATCTCTGCTTTCTAGTCAGTAATTTCATCCCACCCGTATCCAGAGCCATTCATTTGTTTTCATCAATGACAGCTGTCCAATTTTAATAAACTGCTTACCCATACAAATCAATGTTCTTGGGTTTATTTTTGGTAAAACACAGCAATTCTTTGGGATCGTCATCAGCTGAGACTTTGCATTAAATTATCTTGTTTACATGACACTAGGAGAGATCAAAAGCTCTAAAAGACACACCCAGATAATGTTGGTGGAGCTCAAATCACTCTTGTATGTATATGCCCATCTACAATGCTTTTTGTAGGCAGTAAACCGTAAGTGTGTATTAATATTGCATAACCCAATAAGGCTGCGGTAAGTCATTTACATGTTTTTCTCTTTTCTGTCAGAGAGCTAAAGGCTTCAGAGATTGAGACTAAAAAGCAGCCTATTAAGATTACATGTAAACTTGATAGCACAAAGCATTTTTACACAACCTTGTTCTACAAAAAAAATCCTGATTTTATAAATTCAGCATCATGTGACAAGTGACATTACTTAAGTTACATCCATTTCAATGAATTAGGCTTTAGATACTCAAACAGTCAGCAGAATGTCTTACATTTTCTCCCAAACAACAACATGGCAGCACTGGACATACATCTGGTTGTTTTCCCTTCTGTGCATGCATACTGGAACAAGGATGGCAAAGGATTAAATGGTCACACCGAACTATATATGCAGCTCAACTTAACGGTGCATGTAACTGTGCCGAGTGTCTATACTATTGCTTTGTTTTCCCCAGGTTGTGGTATGATGAGAAACGGCCACTGATGACATTCAAAATTATTGTGCGGAAACGTTTGTGAAACTGCAAATGAATTAGGAAAATTGAGGGGGCATCCAACTACAGAGCAAACATACTTTCATACATCTAAATTCCCCAAATTTCAAGTCAAAAGAATTTAAAACAATGGGATGAGAATAAACCCTACAATTAAAATTGTACATACATATGTCTTAGAAACAAGTAAAAAAAAACAAAAAAAAAACAGAAATGCTGCACGAGAAAACAACATATGCGAGTCCATGTTTACTTTTCCACTATCTGGAATATTTTAATAAGCATCTTGCAAAGTCAGTGGTAGACGGGAGCTCTGTGGGCCATTAAAAGTGATCTCTACTGCACAGATCAAACTGAGCAGGGTAGCCATGCATTGCAATGAGCGTCTGTGCATGAATTGCTGCATCAGAGTGAGAAGGTGCTGTCCTAGAGGAGACTGAAGTCAAACAGCTGTCAGAGGATCCAATTATGGTTGTGTTCTTCCGCCAACCCACAGTGCGCACCCAACACTTTGCTCTTTACCTTAAAGCCCTCACAAGCCACCCTCTCACTACACTCAAGTTAAGCCATGTTGCCTGCAGCGTTTGTGAATATTTAAAAAGTATTGCCGGAGGAAAAGAACGAAGCTGGCATTCCTCCTTTAGGAGAAATGGTCCGATGGTGTCATACAGTCTGTGCCTGAAAACATAAGTGTCAGATACAGAAAGGCCCTCTGTGCCTTTGGAACTGCAGAAGTGTTTCAGAAGTTCACCTCGGCTTTGTCACAGTAAGTCTAAGAGAAGTTATAAAGCATATTAATAAAGTAAATAAAAAAGACTAAATTCTTAGTTTTCAGCATTGGATTTAATTTATCACTATTATCTAGACCAGAGCAACTTAATTCAGTCCTATGGGGGCTGCAGTTTTCATTGTTTCTCTGCTCCAACACACCTGACTCAAATTAAATGGATCCAACAGCCTGAGAAGTTCTGCACAATCATCATCATCATCATCCTGATCTGTTTCATAGGGATTCACGTTTATAATAGCTATGCTGCACACATTAATCCAAGCCTCATTTAAACTGTGGGTTTTTTTGCAAACATAAGCTACATCCCACTCACCATTAACTGCTGTCAGTTAACAGAAAACCATGTTGTCTTTAAAGATTACAAGAACCTCCAGAAATAGTCACAATAGTACACACACACACACACAACAATTCAATCAAAACAAAATGAAAACATGGAGACAGAAAATGAATATATTAATCATTAGCAAGTATATTTTGTTAAATTCCCCTGGCCCTTTATAATATATGTAGCTATGATGCAGTCGTATTACTGCCTTGATTATTATTACAACCAAATTCTTAAAAATTAAATTTAAGACTGAACTGCAGTAAGGTCTATACAACCTTACTCATAGGGATCCTCCACGCTGCTTGGTGCGTTTATACTCACAAGAGAACGGCCTGTGCACGGCCAAGACAGAACACCTGGCTTGCTAGATGTCAGAAACCCAAGTAAATGGCTTGGTTGGCTCATTCAGAGCTTATGCATTTTAGAAGGTATGAAATTAACATATTTGTATCATTTGCCATAAGAGATTAATACATATGCATTGGGGAAAATAAATATAGATTATGGTGTTGGAGTTAGAGTTGACTTTAGCTTGGCTTAAATCTTCTGCTCCATAAGGAAGCTGTTAAGCAGTCCAATTCCATGATTCAGTAAAACAAGGGGCCAGTTTAGCACTGGTTTGTTGCCCATTCCAAACTATGACTCTCAGAAATGTTGTTTATCCCATTTCATAAAGAAATTGCTGATTTTTAAGCCAGGTTTTCTGAATGGCCACTACTATCACTACATAATGATATGAAGACAGTGTGCAATATCATTGCTGTAATCCTTTTAATGATGATTGAGATGAAAAATACCAGCTGTTGGCTTCGGCCTCAGCAGACATTCTGCAGCACAACCAAGTGCACCATGAAATGATTCTGTACATTAGCCCAGCGACAACATGGCAGGGATTCAAATCACATTCTGTACAATTATCATTAACGGTGCCCCGTTTACCTTTAATGCACTCATCCCATACTAGGCAGAACAGCCTCTAAGCCTTTTAAAAAGCACCAATGTCATTTTCAGATGGTAAGCATATTGCTAATTGGGGAACATGACTCTTATTAATCTTAACTTATATCACTGCACATCAGTGAACTGTGCAATTTTTTCATCAGGTTTATTCAGATCCCACTGTGTAGGGAAAAACGCTGACTGGTTAGAGCAGCATCATGAAAGCAACTGTTTATCAGCCAACAGGCTGGGGGAGATTAGCTGCTGGACAGGTCTACTGGTTACACTGAGATATGGGATTATTGTACCAAAGGAAATAATCCATCTGCTGCTAAATTCTAAAAAATGTCTGAGTGTTAGGCTTGAGCTTTGACCAGAGTGGAAATATTTTCTATTGTAAGAGGAACTGGTGCTTTTGTGTTGTCGTCTAAAGAATTGTAACATATTTACATCCACCATTTATGGAATAAAGTTAGTTATTTTAGAAACCAGTATATAAAAAGCATGTCATACTGACAAACATTATAGCAATTGATCTTGTAAAACAAAGATATTTTCTAGTTTACTTTGTGGTCAATATAACGTTGTCTCCTTTTCATTACAACTTTATATTTAATGAATCTGATGTGTAAGAAAGCAGTAAAATCCTTCAAAGTCCATAGATTGCGACTGGAGTTAGGTTGATTTCAACTTCTGGAATTAACTCCCACTCATCTTGTCTCCCTAAACAATTGTGAAGGCCTTCAGGACTATCAGCAGCAGCCCTAACCTAACCTAAGTCTTTACTTCTTCTAAAACTACATTAAGAATGTAGCAAGTCAACATGATTAAAATTCAAGAGTCATAAGTGCTGTAATATATTCACTGGGCTAACTCTTTATGCCCATACCAATAACACTAATTGGGATTCATGTCGAAGAATTAATAAATATCTGACAATACTTGAAGCCTCTATTCATTTAAGTTTCAACTCTGATATTTAAAAAACTACATAGTTTCCAACATTTGCTGCATTTGGTGTGCATGAAACAACCATCCCATGAGTGTCTAGAGTTCTATACACATACAGCCTAAAATGCTGCATATCGATTTGTTTGCTTATTACAAACCCACAACACCAATTTCATAGCCGTTCAGCTCAGTTCAGACACTCATCCAGATCTATCCTTGTCCTAATTACATAAGGAGGGGTGCCTCACAAAGAGACATACAAGATAATGATTCTCAGATTGTCAAGATTAAGGGGACTTCACTATATGTCAGTCAACAATCACAATGTGCCAATTATAGATGGCACCCTAGACTCATTAAGTGATGAGTGCACAAAATTATTTAATATTTGTGATCTCTGACGCAGATGGCTGTTAATTTGTAAGGCAAAATTAAGCAAAAAAAAAATAATTCACAGTAACATGAACTTTCAAAGCCATGATAAGCAAATGAACATGAAGAGCAGCAGACGGAGCTGACAATCAGCAACTATACAGTCATCAGCAGCTACACACCTGAAATTAGATAAGAACAGCATGTCAGGTGACATTAATCCTCATAATATGAGCAGAAATATTGCTTCAGCACTGGAAGCTACATTTAGACCGCCATGAGGACAAGATTACAGGAAATTATCAGATCAGTGTTCATAATTATCTTCTGCCAGGTTTGCAGTGAGCCAATGGTAAAACCTCCACAAAACAAAACAACAATCAAAGCAAAAGGGTAAATATGGCTTAAAACCACCTCAGCCCACAACACTGAGTGCAATGTGGATAATTCTCCACTCAGACCAACACTAACATATCTGGGTGAGTCAAGTCTAAAAGGAGCCACCATTATAGAAATAAGCCAGAAGCCTCACAGTGCGTGACAAGCAGGTGATAACACCGGGAAACTTGATGAGCAGGGGGTGTGTTTTCTTACTTGTTTTGGTCCCAAGTTGCTGATGCATATGATGAACAGGAAGCTTTGCTCCCAACTTGAACTGATTTCAGGCCATACAAGTCCAAACATCCTCGTTTCTGTCAGCTGAAGCTTCGTGTTGGCAGGCGAGCTTGTTTGCATCTGTCCATGAATATTACAAGTGTCGGCAGTAATTACTCAAAACACAATTAAAAGAAAGCAGCGGAGACGTAAATGTTTTAGCTAGTTGTCGCCATTCCTCCAGGTGACAGACACCTGACGTGTTCCTGTAAGAGAAGCACAGGTGCAACTGATAACATGATTAGTATGAGAACAGGGCATGAATAATAGCAGTTTTTTTTCTATAAAGACATTAAATGTTTGAAAACTTTTCCAGATCATTAGCTTCTTTTGTTTTTAAAAAGTTTGTGACCATGTTACCTATTTTTGATCAGTAAAATTTGCTCATTTTACCTGAAGGAGTTTAGCTAAGAAATATACGTACATGCAAACTTTAACATGACACTTTTACCACTTTAAGGCAAATATAAGAGTGCGATATATGAGTGTTCTGGTCAGAAAAAAGGTTGACCCATCATTGCTGCTGTTTGCACCTGGTATGGTTTTCTGTAGGGAGCTGTAGTTTCTGTTAGTAAGAGATAATGGTTGCACAAGTAAATGAAAGTATAAACTAGCTTCAATACTTGTTTTATTTCAGTGTTGCCAGGTGGTGAAAATAAAAAACAATCATCTTTCATTGATCATTGATACAGCTTAGCCACTCAGAACATTCTTCATCTCTTTAGTGTGAATTGCAGCCACTGTCTGAGCCAGACGTTTCAGAAGAACTTCAGGAATGAAAATCAACATTTTATTAACTCATTAACTTGGCTCTGACAAGGAATGTCTTGCTAAAGATTCATTTTAACCTGGGACGTGTTATTAATGATATTGGGACTTTTTAATTATTATTATTATTATTACAAAGGAAATGAAGAGAGATGACAGATGGGGAAGTTATAAAAACTCTAATAAAATAAGCTGTATTTGGGGAAAATCTACTAAGTCAAAAGTATGATAATCACATAATTACTGTAAAATATGTAGGTAGTTAATGAGGATTCTACATGAAGGGTGGAGTGATAGAAAAAAGGTTATACAAGGGGGATCCAGGTGGGTCATATAGTACTCACAAGGGAGGTGCCATGCTCCCTTAAAGTGTCCTGCAACTTAGTCTTAAATGGCTTTTTCAAGCAGATACAGAATGTAATAAATATGTCCAAAAAGATCACTTGCAGTCTGATTTAGAAATGTTTCATTTTTTATATTTCTTCACATAACATTTCCCTTAATATATGTCCTCTTCTCCCTTATCTTTAATTAATTTACCCTTCCAAATCCCACTTTCTAAGTGGTAACATGCAACATTCATATCACAACTGAAAAAATGTTCAACGCATATTTTACAGCCTATGATAAAATAGTTAATCTTCTTTTCAAGAGAAAACCTTCCACTTTCCATCTCCCACTTTTTCAAGTTAATTCCAGTGTCACTCCATTCCTCACGCTTGGCAGACTGTTACCCACCCATCATTTCTGAGGCAACTATTTCATTATTAAATGGAGTATACGCAAGGTGTAAAGAGACTGCATGCTTTGTAATGAATAGAGATGAGTCATGCTACTTTGTTTAATTTGACCTGTCAATGATATAAAAATAAAGTCATATCAAAGTCTGACTCGCCCTCCTAGTTTCACTTTCCATCTCATGTTTTCAGGAAATGACAGTGTCATTATTTATTGTGGACGTCTGTAATCCCTGTATGCTATTACAAGCAGGCCTCTTCAAGTTTCTGACTGGCATGAATCTCAAACACTTCTGCTGCCTTTGGTTTAAAGATGTATGAATACAAACAAGAGTAAAAGATAATCAATTAAAAATTAAAACATTGCACAAAACCAGTTTTATTTTAGAATCATACTTTATTTCCACAGAAATATGAGCAGAAGACAGTGAAGATAAGGACAAGAAAATGAGAGTGAGGCATCTCTTGTCTATTTTTTTTAGATAAGAACTCATGTGTGTTCAACTGTGGCCTCTCGCTGATGCTGCTACTGCATTAACTTGCCTTTAACTTACAGTTTATGGTAACCACAGCAGGAAATGATTTGTATAATACATAAACAGATGATATATTAAGGAACCAAAGGGTGACAAAGCTCCAACTTTAGATTAACCAGAACCTTGCAAGTTATTTTTTAATTTTATTAACAAAAATGTATATAATTTTACAGACAAAAAAAAACTAATGAAAAAGGTTTTGTAAACCCAAATTAATTCTGACTTGCCTCTTATCCCAGTTTAATGCTCATCCTCCATTTACAACTAATGCCATTTAAAGTGCTTCAGATTTAAATTCTCAAAAGCTTAATTTGTCTTTTTCCATTTGCATAAAAGGTTGCTGAAAAGACAGCGTAACAATCCCTCATCTTATTTGCTTCACACGTTATTGTACAGAATACTGCAGACAGCACTTTTAACAGCTAAGAGACGGCACACAAGTTTATGTACAGTGACCTTACATTTTGTTGAAAGACATCTGAATAGCTAGTTACGGGACTTTTTGTGATAACACCGCAAACTTCTGGTTGGCAATTTAACTATGTGAAACTACATGAAACATGCCAAGAGGAACACTGAAGTGGTGAATTGGAAAGCTGCCACCATTAAACTCTTGTTTTAATTTAAAATTGTCAGGAAGGGTGAAGGTGACTTAAGGTTTTTTTTGTTTTTTTTTAAACATACCCACCATCATTTGATTCATTGTGATGACACAAATATATATTTATAGCACAGAATGGCTCTATAATTAAACCAAAAGCTTGCGGCTGCATATGTTTCCCTGTCTGCATGGGCCTCAGTTGTTGTAGTTCATGGTGGGATAGGAAGGATGCAGAATCTTCCTCCTTTGTGTAATCCAGCTTAAAAATGATGTGGTGTTTTTGCATTAAGAAATAAAGTGAGACCAAATCCCACATTAGAATCGATCCAAGCTGCTGCAGAAGGTTTTCAACTCAGCTTTGGTTTCGTTCTAGCAGAGCTAGCAAGACTGATTAGCTTGACTGCTGAATTGGGGAAGGACACTGATTTGGAGATGAGGAATACAGCAATGGGAGAGCAGAATGACACTGCCCTGTTTATCTGGCATGGTTTTACCTTTAGCCTTGGCTTACACATCTCACTCTCAAACACACTCGCTCTTCAATAAGGGAGACACTGGCAGTCAAAGGTGTCTGGAGACATGCATACACACACAATGGGCAACAGTGATATCCTGTTTGGCACTGCCGAGCAGTGACACAGCTGAGGGGATCAGGCTACTCTATGGACCACAATGCAGGGAAACTGTCTTTCTATCCATTCTGTCTTCTTCCTCTTTGTAAGACATTTTCACATTTTACAGAAAAATATTCAGAGTGAAATGTGCTAACGAGACAACTTATTTCAATCATTACCACTTTCTTTGTTTCAATAACTTGTTTTCTGATTTTTTTTTCTTTCTTGCTGCTCCATTTTGTTGTGTCTTGCTGTGCTTCTTTGTCTCCATTTCTGTTTTCATTAAAATAAATGTGTTTTTCTTGGCTTCACTGAGCGGCGTTGACTGCTTGGTCTGGCACAATGTTGAGCCATCCAACAGGTAAACATGCTTTATCAGCCATGTGGATCCTCACTCACCAACACACACAAGCTTCAAACCCATTTCCAGGGTAAAATAAAGATGCGCTGCAGCGGACAGATGGATCAGAGTGTACTTTTAGAGCTCATTTTATAAGAGCTAAGATAGCAACAAAATTGTACTTGAATGCACTTTTTGTAGCGACTGTAAATGATTGTGTACGTAGGTGCACTTGTGTGACAGCTGGGAAACTGATGTGCATTCCTTCTGAGTTTCATGTCTCTTTAAATTTAGCCAGAGTTCTCGTACATGTGTGTCTGCACAGCTTGCATTAGTTGAAGTGTGTGTTTGTCAGTCTCACTTTGTCTATGTAGGGTGTATTATTGAACGCAGCAGACCAGACACTGCCAGAGGCGTACACCAAGCGGTCATGTGGCGTGACAGAGAAAAGGGTAGAGTCCCTGTCAGAGGGTCTTTTTAACACACTGCTGCTCTTCGTTTGGGGACATTTTGTGAGTGTTTGACTGCAAAAGAACTACACGAGGGAGAGATAAACACAATTCTCCAAAACTCCCACAGAGACACCACTAATGCCTCAAAAGCTCCCTACCTGAATATACCGCGCTAATACCTTTGATCTTCCCAAAGAGCCGAGCAAGAAAGCGAGAGGAGGAGCAACAAGGAAGAAAGAAGCAGCTCAGACGCTTTAACACACACACACATTTACACCAGCCAACACCTTCATACGTTTAATGAATCCCTGTTAGCAGTTTCCACGTGTAGGCGATTAGAGGGGTATTCAGTTCACGGAGACAATGTGGATTAGAAAAATGGTTCTCCAAAGAAGTTATTTATCTTGTTCTTTTTTTTCCCTTTTCTTTGAAACTAGGTGCCAATTTTCTCACGATTTGGTTAGATTTTATTTCATCATATCACAATAACCTCCTTTCTTTCCATATGAAGTGTTTTAGTTTTTATCCCCAGCTTCCTTTTTTTTGGTCCCCGTTTTTTACAACTTTATTTGTGCAGGTTTAAAGTGACACAAAAAATGATCCTTTTTATAAACTTAGTTCAAGTCTCATATGTCTCAATAGTAACACTGACTATTTAGTGCCTATAATACCGCTGGTTTTAGCCCTGTTTTAAACAGGCTGTTCAGTGTCTGTAGCTTTAAGGTCCCCATGAAACAACGAGCAGTGTCGTTTACGTAAACACATTGACATGTTTCTAAAAAAAAAAAAAAACACCCCTACCCCAAAACTCAAAAGCTCCAGAGACCTGATCGCCCACCAACCTACATTGTAGAAGCTCAGATGAACTGAACTCTGCTGACCATTAAGAGTTGAGTGATTGACTGAGAGGAGCAGCCCCCATGCAAAATTTAAAAGGGCAAATTTATGCTGCTCAGAAAAAAAAGTTGGCCAGTTGGGACTGCTTATGCTGCATTCATTATACTTCAGGAGTAGGAAGTTATTCAAAATTAAAACCTACATAAAAATGCTTAAGATGGGAGTTAAAACCCTTAACTGATAAAGAGATATAGAAATCACCTTTTTTTTAACTTAAGAAAAGGGTTTTATCTGTTTTCCATGTTGCCATAATTAGCAGCATTGTTCCCTGAAGATATGATAAGTCAATTGCTCAGACATACTTTATCATCTTTAAAGAACAAAAATGAAAGAAAATATTATTTTGAGTGTTTCAACACACACTGAGAAATACAGTTATTGATGTCTTTTATTATATCTTCTTTAAATAAAATTAATAACTTTTTTCTTTTTATTGGTCTGTAATAAGGATTGTATGACTGATATAAAAAAAAAAAGGCTTTTTACATGTTTCCTTTTGCTCTTCAGTTGTTTCCAGCTTAAAAAGTAATCCTAAAGTTTTACTATTTTAACAGGTGGCTGACCTATTATGTGCAGAGTTAGTAGCTTCACTCAGAATGTAAGCAGTGTAGTGAACTTGGCTACGAGAATGTGTGAATATAAACTGTGGAGCTGTTTTCCTTTTTCCTCAAAACCATGTCACTTACTTTCATACATTCACACCTGGACACACACTTTATCGCATGCACATATTTTCATTCTGGAAGTGAGAAGCACCAGAGTGCTTTGAAGATTAGCTTTTTGGACTCGCAGGCATTTCACTTTTACCGTTTCCCCCCCTTTCATTCCCACCTTTGATTTTGCTTCTATTTTCCTTTAGGGTCTCTGTATACACAGCAGAGGTTACAATCACATCATCTTTAAAATCAAATGCACCTGTGTCAGAGGGCAAAGCTGCCTGAGTACAAGCAATCTTAGACTTTTAAAAGTGACATTAGTCAGCTAAGTGTTACAAAAAAAAAAACTATTTTGAGCAGTAACATTCTTTCCTTCCATCTGCAGCATTCATGTACATGTGCAAAGCTAATAATCTGGATTGTCATCCATAAAATCCCCTCAATCTGAAAACTGTCATAACTTAATGTGGGCTGTGGGGAAGATACGTTCCTGTGACACACTACATTTCGATCAATTATAAATTGTACTATTGTGGCAGCCAAATTAGAAACATTACTGTACAGCTGTCAGAATACCAATGTCACTGACAGGCAATCGCTGAATAGTCCAAACGGGGTAGTGAGCTCAAATTTGTTTCTATGACACTCAATAGATAAAACAATCCTTCTGTCATTATGACTAGAAAGATGACAAAGTGATTCCAGTTTTTAGTTTTGATGGGTGGACTTAATGCTCCTTAGGGAATCTTTGGCTTTGGGAGGCATGAGCGACTAAAAGGGTTCATGGTCTTGACTGAACCAAGGTCTTTGAGTGTCCCCTGGGTGGGCTCCTCCAGGGAACTGGATCTGGTGCACCATGGATCTCTTTTAGGCTCTGATGTTCTGAGAGGCTGAAGGAGGGAAGTACGGCACATTTTTGGAGTATGCAGCTGGGGTTCAGTGTTAAAGCAAGGAAGGCCTCTGGATGGAGGTGGCAGCTGCTTGGTCGGGTTTGCCGGAGGCCCTAAGGAGCACCCTGGCCTCAGAGAAGCAAAGCCAGCAGTGCCCCCTGGCTTGGATGCAGGGAGAGACACACGCTTTTGAAGGCAAGGAGGCTGCAGCATGCGAGAGTGAGATAAACCAGCAGATCTTGGAGTGGTAGAGTTCTGCAGCATCACAGCAGGGGCTCTCCATCCATGCTGCGCTGCAGACTGAGCTGCTGATGCTGGACACTCTCTGGCAGTTATACCCTGTGGAGCACAAGAACCCGGGCAGTGCAGGTTGGTGCTGGGTAGATGACTCAGTTTGTCAGACTTGTCTACCCCCGACACATCTGCCATAGAAGCTTCAGGAGGATAGTCATCAGATACGTGAGTTGCTTCCTCAAATCTACTCATAGTGACCTCACTGGGGCCCTCGATGGGGAGAGTTTTTACAAGCCTTCCCTGGTGGGGGTGCTCGCTGAGACAAAGGTTGAAAGGCTGTAGTATTTGAGGCTGCAGGGGAAAAAAAGGGGAAAAGGTATTAAAAAACAAAAAATAAAATCAGTGAATAGTGTGTAAAAGTAAGTGTGTTTGATCCCAATTAAATCCAGGCTTTTGTATAATATGCAGCAGTCAATAAATTGTAGCTTTTTGTTATCACATGTATTTATTTATTCTTTAATATCAACCTGTTTCCACTGGCATTCACTAATTTACTGCCAGCATGGCAGAGGCAAAGCCACAAAGGAACCTCTTAAAAACAAGCAGGTAGTAACCTTGTCATGTGAGTATCTGGAATCTGCTGAGTTATTTATTTGGTTGCTGCTGTTTTGGGACTTCAAAGTATTGAAACTGAGAGCTGCTAGACCTGCAGCCTTTGTAAAACCCAGCTAAGCATTTTAAAAACAAAAGTAAATCTCAATCAACCTTGGCGTTGTCTTCCACTAAGAGAGTTTTAATGCCTCATTAAACCACAATCACCTGTGTTATCAAAAAAGGTTTGATATTTGAAGTGTTAGACAGAAACTCATTATCTAGTGCATCACTAAACTTTGAGAGTGTGTTTATGATTATATCAATTTTCTTCTTATTTGTTTAGATTCAGCTATGAAAAAGCAAACATATTAATACTATACACGACTCATTCAACTCATATTCAACTTTAATAAGAAATGCTTTCACAGGACAATGAAGAGTAAAATAAAATAACTTTTAAGAACAATATTGGGCCACGTTTCCAGATAAAAAGGGTACATTTTAATGCCAGAAAGAGTGATTATTACATCTATCAAACTGCATGTAAGAGGGAGCGACTTAGAAAAAGTCAATATATACTCCTAACACATGTAGATGTTTGTCCCAATAAATTAGTTTATTTTTCCAGTAGCTTACCACTACAATATTTTTTAAGTTAACCTTCTATTTTGAGACTGAATCTGTAATCTCATTTTGGTAGTTGCCAGCCCTTACTATTAAAATCTGAACACTGTCCTTTGAGCAGAACCTACAGAACTAAATCCACCTAAAACGATCTACAGCATCTAATTAGCCTGAACTCGGTTTTGACACAAAAATATTCTGTGAGTGGGAAGTGAATAGATCTCAAAGGATGTGAATATATAGTTGTTCTGACCAGATTGTCGTGTCTATTTCTACCATTGGTCATTTATAGTGTGTGTGAGTAGATGTCCGGCGCCACAGCTCCATCTCCTGGTCCCCTGCCACAGTGCCTCCTCCACCTTTTCCATCCCTTCCTCACAGTTTGCTGTTGAATGTATTTTTATATTTCAAGTTTAAAATCTAAAGACTCCTGCGAAGAATGTTTGTGATAAATTTTATGGTAGCACTTATTTTGCCACTCAAGCCATGAACACATCAAGTTGTTAACTTCTCATTCCTATCATGATTTGGGGTCAGAGTGGGAGGTTTTCCCACTTACTACCACAATTTGAAACATACAAATTACAGGTGATGTCATTTTAAGGTTAGAATTTGTGATATTTTTCATTTTAGATGTTGCGTGGGAAAGACAAACTGAAATGCCTATTAACTTCAGTGTGTTATTAATGTGGCACCTTAAATTGTGAGGTTAGTAATGAGTGCACACTGTGCAGTCTATTTAATTCCTCCTAGCTGGAGGAAACCAGTCAGTGAAAGCAACATGACACATCTAAAGGGTTGCAGCCAAAAATAATTTGCATCTGCAGCTGTCTGCTAGATATACTAACAATTTGCAGCAATCATACCAAGCTCTTTGTTGCACTGCCATGGACTAAATATCTAAGCTATTAATGATTGCTATCAAGCTAACATAAATTACCCAACATGCCATTTTCTTGCACCTGAAAGATGCCATGACCCAGTGTGATCAATCTTGCCTCCTTCTTCTCTCACTATGAGAAATGGTTTGTGACTAGAAAACAAAACGCCAGTATGTGAATTTCCAAACTGAATTGATGTGTTTGAAGTAAGATAGTATGATGACAACACAGGAGTGGATTATATTTTTAGTATAGGGTGTATGATTTTAATACTAGATTAGACTTCAGATGCCATTTGTTATGGTTGAGTGTTCAGATATAAGCAGTAAAGATTGTGTGACATTTGTCTCAGGCTTGTTTTACTGCCTCAGATGAAGGAGTTTGAATGAGGGTAACTGCTCAAGAAAGGATGTGCATCCACTTCCAATATAAGGGTAAGTTATAAATGGTTGTCTTTTGATTTACCTGGTAAAGCATCTGCTGAATGATTGAAATTCAGAAAAACACATCCACACAGAGGGATTTTCCAAAACATGCACAGGATGTCATACAGACTTAAAGTGATGGGATAGAATAAATTAAAGACACCAATTTAAAACTAAATGAAGCACAAAAAAGTACTTTTTGAAAACACTAAAAAAGACGATTTGAAGAAAATGAATATACCAAAACACTCTCAACCAAAACTTTGATCCACCAAGAAGAATAGGCCAAAGCCCCAAGAAGAAACACACAGAGTCCAAACAGAAAACCAAAAGAAAATCATGCAAATGTGTGTATAAGGGCATGCTTCTGTTCTGTCACAGGTTGCCAGACCAAAGCCCAGCAAGCAGTTCTGAAAGGGCAGCAAGTCCATTTCATGTTAAATAAAGGGTTACTGTACCACGCTGAATCAGTGAAGTACTGCACTAGGTGCTCCACTCCTTGCCAAAGGTATATGTGTGAGGAGGCAAAAATAGAGAAGAGAAAATGAAGATTTAATTAAATTTAGATTTTGGAAAGAGTGTAGAGTTGAGGAGAGGGTGATAAAGCCTGTGCTTGCAAAGAAAGGTAAAAAAAAATTTGTTTAACTAACAAACCATTGTAATGTAAAATATAATAACTGAAACCTCCATTTATTCTAATGCTGTCTATATTTTCTATTCTAAGGACCTGTCTTACAGACAAGATGCTGGTTTGTTTGTGGTCAGAGCATTAGTGGATTATCCCGTTAAATACAAACGCACTAATTTTTCTTTTGGCTGTGTTTTTATTTATCTTATCACATATGTTCATTTTGTGAAGACTATTCATCCTCGCCTACACTCCACGTTGTCGGCTCAGCATAATATAAAAGCTTTGTTGTGGGACGCAGTAAGATAGGCAAGGTTGTTGCGACTGTGCTGTCACTGGTTCTGCGGTTGTCTTTCTCAATGAAGTCAAACTGTTTTAGTCTGCAGATTTCACTTTCATATAAAACACAAAGAGAATGCAAAAGGTATAGTCTTGTTCAAAAAGAGCACATGCACTGTCTGCCTGGGAGTTGGTATATAATTTACAGCCATTATATTTTGATCCTATCCCTGCTGTAAATTACAGTAAAGTATTCCTCTGTGAATATGTGCAGGCAGTGAGATCTCTCACAAAGTGAACCAGAAATATAAAAATTTGAAAAGTTATGTAAGGCAACAAGGTTGATCAATTTCTGACTGATACAGGGTTCCCAGGGGTTCTTAAGAAGTCTTAAAAGTCTTGAATTTGCAAATATGCATTTAATACCTTAAAATGTCCTTAATTCAGACAGTTTTGTCCTTAAATTTTATATGGTAGGTCTGAAATTATACGTATTGTACGCTGTGTTGCATTATAATGTGTCGGGGAAATGTCCGAACTGCAAAGTGACGGAAGTGAAGTAATTTTCTCCCATTCCAACCTGACCATTATATTGAAATTAGGAACCAATTATTGCTGACTTTGCAGGGAGAAATGATTGGGGAACATTTAGCCCAACACACTTATTTTTGCGTGAACGAAAGCTAGCTGACAGTGACTTGAGAATTAAGTGGATGCGGTGAGTAAAATGGGAAAGTTTAAATGTAATATTACACGGCTGGACGAAGGGTCATTATCGGCCTGGTTGACACCGGTGGAGAACCCATTTGAACGCTCGGTGCAAGAAGAACATCGAACTGGGAACGATGAGGATCGAGGGTTTGGAGTCACATAAGCAATCAGCTAAGCATATCTCCGCCTTAAAAGTGAAACGGCAAACTCCCTCTGCGTTTGTCTGGACCGTCAGGTATGTGCCCAGCGGACACCATTTAGCAGTATGACAAGTTCAGCAGCAACATCGACTAAAGTTGACCTCCGCACAACGTTTGGCTGTACCCCAGCCCTGAGAGTCGAAGTACTATAGACATTAAACACCTTTACCACACACGTTGTACAAGACCAACGACGGAGTCGCAGAACATAGCCCAGTTTGGCTTAGCAGTTCATATTAACACTGAATTAATCTCTCGAGTTTGAACACGACCACGAAAACCAAGCAGTTGGATGTCCACTGTTGTTTCTGGAATGAGGGACGGGGTCGTTCAAGGTACCTGGGGTCTCGTGGGACACTCGACAGCACAGGACTTGCTGGCCTATATCAAAGTAACTAATCTATTTTTTATATTATTTATTTGTTATTATTGGTGTTGGTAGAACAGCTTTTCCCCGGGTTTACATCCGTGGGAGGGCTGGCTTAATCACATACAGGCTTAATAACCGGAATATAAATATCAACAACCTTAAAATCAGTACTGCTGAATTATTTATTAATGAACTCTGCAACTACCTAAATCATATCAGTATTCACAAAAACAAAATAAACTACCACAGTACTACATGATAAATAAGGAAAATAGGATATTGATAATATGAAAAAGTACAACAGTACAGTACCTGTAGAGACGTACCAACACACAAACATCAACACGATCTAGTTGGAAGCGGATGGAGAGATGAGCACGTTTGTGAGCATGCACGTGTGAACGTGCACATGTGACCATGCAACAAGGATGAAATGTGTGCTTGCAAGGGGGCCGTGATCTCGCTGCACCCCAAAGCACCATGTGATTTTTTAGGTGGTAGATGACTGTATCCTGGCAGAAGTCTGCTCACCTGTATGCGCACACTGGTCTGTGTGCGGTCGCATTACGGCCAAACTCCAAGAGCGTGATACAGAGAGCAGCATACTTTAGACGGTTTTCTTTAAATAAAGGAACTCTGTATAAACTTTCTATCTAGACTGAGACTATAAATAAAACGCTGTGTAGTTTTCAACATTAGATCAGTCAGGTCCATTTTTCTAGTAAATTATCAGTCAGTTGCTGCTTGTCCGCTGCCTGAGTTCTTGGCTGTGTTGGTATTGATAAAAAGCACTTTGAATTACTTTGTGTTGTAAGGTGCAATACACATTTTTCAAGCACTTTAGGTGAAGCATTGCACTTTACATACACACCCAGGTCATTGTAATAATCAGTCACTGCTGATGTAAATATATGCATTTTCTTCAAATCTAGGAGTCATTCATTTTTGCAAATGTGGCAGTGAAATGGGACAAAAGTTGTCTTAAAAAGGTCTTAAAAAATCTTTAGGAACCCTGTGAATAAAACCAATAAATGTCCAAACCTGCCACATTTGGCTGGGCAGTAAATAACGACACAACATTAATTTTTAAGAAAAAAAGAGGTTGTATGTTTACTGAAACAATCTATGAAACCTTTTACTAATCCTGCTAAAATTTAAGTAGATATACAAAACAAACACAAAGGGGAAACAAACAAAAACACTCTTAATACCTATAATAGAGATATTTTAGTATATTAGAGTTTCAGCTTGATTTGCAATTTATCTTTTCAGGCTATTTTCAGACTCATAGATGCAGACTGTTATAGAAAGATAGAGAGGATGCAAAGGATGTTAGTGACTCACTCTGTCTGCGCTGGGGCATGCTGGTACGAGTCAAGCCTTGGTGCTGTGCCTGCCAAGGGGACAGCAAGGCAGTAGGGAGCACACCCTATGCAAAGAAAAAACACAAAGGACAAAAGGCATGACGTACCAGAACACACTCACACAGAAAATCATGCACACATGGAAGTAATACTTAGGCATAAATGCTTTGTTAGAATACAAACAGTCAAATTAGCAAGCACACGATGACACACACTGGCATGCAGAGACTGATATGTCACGTCAGTGTTAAACTAATTATTTCTGAGGTTTTGTTGCAATTAAAACTCAGTCTGAATGTTAAACAAAAAGCCAAAATTAAACCTTTAATATCTGATTTTGTGGATGTGAAACACTGAGACATGATACGTGGCCCGTTTAAAGATGTATAGTGCTGTTTCATGTCTTTTGAAACAGTATGTGTATGCAAACGGTGTGTAAAGTTTACAGTTAAGAAAGGTTCTTTTCTCCAACAGAACACTTTTTCTGAGCTTCCTGAAACACCCTAGTTGTAGTCTATAAGTAAGGTTGAATAAAACAAACAAATAGTCTTTTCTTAAGCACTTTTCCTTGCCCCTATTGGAAAACATCATTAAGTTGAAGAAAGATGGTAGGAGATATTCACAAAGGCATTGATTATAAGAATCTGAGCAGACTTGCGCTAAGCTGTTATGTGAGTCTGCAGTAATCAAAAACTGTTAAATAAAGTATTTATTTGAAACTTTGTGTTAAAACAATGCATGCTGATTACAAATCTGGTCTGACTTTTGCCAGCACTACAGAACATGACAATAGATTTTTTTTTTAAAGCTGCATTGTCTGAAAACGTCCTCTCTGATAACAAAACTCTGCTTGGATTGGCTAAAGACTTTGCTGGCACACATGACACACCACCTACAACAATTATCTCTCATAAAGGAGATGTAATGTATCTATAAATTTTCTTTACATATGGGCGCCTAATATTACAGTTTTCATCTTAAGCAGGAAAGCTGTGAGAACAGTTTTGTTCAAGAGTTACCATACTCTTACTGGGAAAAGATATAATACCTTTAAAGGTCATGTTGTGTCTCTTTTTTTCTTATCTAAATTTGTTTTCACCCTCCAGGTATTAAAGATAAAAAAAAGAAAAAGAAAATTCTCTTCAAAAGTTTTTGAAAGGTCAGTGTTCATGCTAGATCCGTTCCTATTGTGAGTTGTTACCTGTAAAGTTGGCCACAGCCAGACAATGAGACATTCAAATTCACTGAAGACAATTTGCCTTTCAGTCTAAATTTTTGGTACCAGCCATGGCAAACTGGGTCTTTAGAGAATAAAGCCTTAAAGCGACTAAAAGTAAAATGGAACAATTTAAATAGAGGGTGGCAAGGTGCTGCTTCACTGCATTTATAGTACATTGGGTTTTTTTTCCCAACATAAAGTAAGCAAAACCTTTGTAGCAGACTCCAAAATATAGTTCTGAGCCCATAACCAAGTATAACTAAAAATGGCTATAAAATGGATTTGTGATTTAAAATGAGACAGTGAGGAAAGCCGTAACCATTCATTCAGAGTGCACATGGAGGGCTGTGCAGCCCCCCCAAAGAAATGCCACCCCACACCATTACTGCCCCACTGCCAAACCGGTCATGCTGGAGGATGTTGCAGGCAGCAGAACGTTCTCCACGGCGCCTCCAGACTCTGTCATGTCTGTCACATGTGCTCAGTGTGAACCTGCTTTTCATGAAAGGGCACAGGGCGCCAGTGGCCAATTTGCCAATCTTGGTGTTCTCTGGCAAATGCCAAATGTCCTGCACGGTGTTAGACTGTAAGCACAACCCCCACCTGTGGATGTCGGGCCCTCATACCACCCTCATGGATTCTGTTTCTGACCGTTTGAGCAGACACGTGCACATTTGTGGCCTGCTGAAGGTAATTTTGCAGGGCTCTGGCAGTGATCCTCCTGTTCCTCCTTGCACAAAGGTGGAGGTAGCGGTCCTGCTGCTGGGTTGTTGCCCTCCTACGGCCTCCTCCA
>JBAMHW010000018.1:20591289-20613345 GCA_037177495.1 Rhadinocentrus ornatus | reverse complement strand
ATAAAATGATACTGAGAACTAGTGCATTGAACCCATTAGCATTAAATGGCTCTATGATAGCAAAGAGAATGACAGCAGAAAAGAGGGACAAATGTTTTCAAGAATTGCTTATATTTCATGACAGGAAATGTCAATCCTCATCCCTCCATTTCCTCTTCTATACAACACAATACCCTAAAATAAAACCATAATGATCTCAACAGTGTTTTGATTATTCACGATTACTTTTAACAACTGAAAGGAAGCAATTTATCTCAGTTCAAGTGTTAAGATTAGTGAATTCTAGATGGAAGTGGGTGATGTGTGCATGCCAAGCTATATCAGTAATCACCCTCACAGCATAATACTCCCGTCAATAGAAATATAACTTTAAACTGTACATATACTGCTAAGTCTGTATATGTACATCAGTTGTATTACAACCATCATGCACACCTGTAGGTACCCGATCATATAAACAGAAGCAGACAGCTGGCTGAATAATACAAATTCACTGAACAACATTTATCCAAATTGTGCCATTGTAATTTAATCATTTTTCAAGAAACGTATTAAAACAAAGACTGCACATAATAATGCAACAAGCAATTCAGAAGTTCAATGGATTTTGCAAAAGCAAATCTTCACCCAAGGCAAAGTAGGATTCAATTTATTCAAGCCATTACGTCCCACAACAGGATTGTGCTGGAAATGGATAGCTCAGACCTTGGTGATACATTAATTTACAATTATGATCAAAACAGTTTTGCTAAAGGTAACTCCTAATACAAAAATAATGGACAACCTCCAGCCAATGAAACTTAAGTATTTGCCAGAGCCATATAATTACCTTACAAATGTTAATCCTATGTGGCATAACTGCAAGCACAAGGAGAACTGTGTGTTAGTGTGTGTGCTCACTGTGAAAGCCATCCTCTGGGAGGTCCACATCCAGCATGAGGTCATCATCATCCAAATCTTCAGTTCCAGGAGGGTCTAGGTTGTTCAAGATATCCTGAGAACCACAAAAATTGTAGATTACACAAATTTCATTACATATATTATTATAAGGAAATAAATATCCCAATTATATTTTTATTTTTGGTACATAAGCCATAATATGGTTTTGCTTCTGGACAAAGTGCTGTGAAAAACACAAACTCCAGAGACAGAAATACAACACGACACTTAAATAAAGAAGCAATAATATTAGCAGCCTTCCAAGCTTAGGATTGATGTAAATTTGAAACTGAATGGCATATCATGTTTTTCTATTGCACATACCATGTGCAATGGATAAATTGTACATTTGGAGCTTAATGTCTTCTTTCAAATAATTTCTATTTCCTGATTATTTAGGTTATTAACAATTCATGTGTTAATAACCTAAATAATGCGTTAATAACCTAAAAAAATCAAGAACATTTTATATGATACAGTTTCACTTCTAATATGACTCCCTCGTTTTGACAGATAAACACAATATGTTAGTTTTCCTTACATGAAGACACATAACTTAGAACCAAATATTTGGAAGAAAAATATCCAATTGTGAACAATAATGTGGAACGCTTTGAAAACCAATAAAAAAACTTCTTAGACTAGCTCCATAATTTGAGGCTGTAATGAGTGCTGTGCTACTGTGTACCAAATATTTCAAAGCAGAAAAAGAAATCAATAGTTCAAAGCTTTATTTTCAAGATATTTTTGTGCTTTATGAAACTTAGTTGACAGGCTTTGATTAGAAGACTCAAGAGTAAAATTAGTCATTATTGAATATCTTGTGTATTGCACAATGACTGGTGATGAGTGTTTCAGACCTAATGATGAAGGAAAAGTGAAGCAAACAGAACAAACAAAACCTGTGTCTGCAGCCTTTTAAATACTGACGGTGAGGATGCGGGTGGAATGTTTGCTTTTTGAAGAGTCTGTGTATAAATCAACCCATCTTCTTTATTTTATTTTGTGTCTTATATTCTCATTTATACTCGGGTCTTTCTCCGTCACCCTCATCCTATTGCCCTCTTTTGCCCTCTGGATGTTGTTTTTTTTTATTTTTTAAAGTAGAAGTCAAGAAAACCCTTGATGAAACAGTTCATGAAGATACATTTTAAAACACCTATTTTTTCCAGAGCAGCTTTGATGGGAAGCAAGCTCTTGTCATGAGGCACATGCTCCTCAGTCACTGTGTTTTGATGTTTCATTAAATTACACAAGTATCAAAACTGTGATGTTAGGTGCTGAAGTACATTTGCATCCTTCCAAGAGCCAAGATATTCAAACTCTCACTGTCTGATATTTTGCATAAAAGACTCAAGCCCTGAAGTATGAGGCAGCTCAATTAGTTAAGCGGCCTTCTACTGAGGATTTGCACCTGCAACTTTTGTTGTGGATGGTGTGCTCTGTAGAGAGGGTTTGAGGCTCTCTAAAGTGGATAGAAAGAGGTGACATACAGCACAGAGTCACAGGCAGCGAGTTGAACCCACACCTCCTACAACAAGGTCTTGAAGCCTCCTAGACTGTCTACATAATGTTTGTTCACCCTGAGCGGTGATCTGCATTATGACCAGCCCAGTTATTTCCTGATCATGCCAGGCTCTTTTTTTATTGCTGCAGAGAATTTCAACATATTTGCTTTATAATTCTGTAAAACTTACAATAAAAGTAGAAAGCAAATGTGTTGTGATGTGACTTAACACTTTAGCCCTTTCAGAAACCTCTTTATATACAGATTCTGTATAGGACATAGATTAATAGGATTCTGTACAATACACGATTGCATCATGCTGCAAAATTACTATGTCAAACGCAAATTTGCTAAATATCAGTAAGGAAATGGAATCATTCAGGGTTTTTTTCCCCATAGTACCAAGTCATGATCAGCTGATCACTCTCTGATAAATCTGTTTCTGCACCTGTCCAATTCACAGATAAAAGCATTCAGTGTACTGCTCCTTTTTAAAATTATTCACAGAATTCCAATTATGAGACCAACAGCTAAATTATTAAGCATTTTCTAATACAAGCAACACCCCTTTGCAATTCCAATATGGTAGACAAGCTACAAATTGATATTATTCTAAACACATCATTTTAAGGGGTAGGGGGGAACAATTGGTTTCTTTCTGAAAACCAGTTGTGAGACAAAAAAAAAAAAAAAAAAACACAACAAAAACAAAACTGGAAGATCTGGTCAGATCTAAAATCAAAATCTGCTTAGAAAACTGAAATATTTGCATGTGTAATCCAGCTTGCATCACTTTGTGAGGTACATTTATAATTTGATCACAATGTTGGTGCTTATTGTAATTCTGTCAAAGAGTGTTTAAGCATGTGAAGATGAGGAGCAAAGGAGACAAATCTCGCAGTTCCAATGGTTGAACCATAGCCATCCTGTAGAGCAATATCATTCATTTCAGTGTGGAAGGCCAAAGCAGCTTAAGGAACTGAAAAATTCAGGGAAACCTCTGCTGGGCAGTGAATAGTCAATTGGATTAAGGTGTATGTCCAAAATAGCCCTCAAGACTTCACACACCTCAAAGTAGTCACTTATGAAGGAAATACATCTCTTGCACAGACAGGGCCTCGGGTTGATTGATCAAATCATTGGCTAAAATGTTGTGGAAAAAAAGTCTATGTTCCCCTACATGTCATTTAATATAGGTAATCTACAATACATAAACAAAGACTATTGCCTTGAGATCACTTCTGATGTGAGTTGGCACCAAATAAAAAAGATGCCATGAAAAAAAAAAAACAGAATTTCATTCTGTATTACTGTGGAAGTAAAATATCACATTAATTCTTACTGAGCTGAGTTGTTGAAATTCCTTCGATTAAAAAGGCCTTAAACACATTTAGTCATGTAATGAATACTAAGATTGCTTGATTTTTGAATTCTGAGGTTAAACTGTAAAATCAGTCAAGCTGCATCGGAACAGTAGTTTTAGCTCCACACATGACATGCACACTGTAGACGCTTCGATTTAATCCGCCAAACCAAATCCAGCAGCACGGACAACATTTAAAATCTGGGTGAAGGTCTTTCACCTCAATCTATTTTATAACACACTCTCTGCTCTCAACATCAGATGAATGTTTAAATAAACACGGCAAGATTAAAAACCTGATTAAAGTTTGGAAAATCACTTTGAGGTTAAAGTTCTCTCAGTTTGTCAGTGAACACTTACACAGCCTGGGTGGCTAAATAACCTCACTTTCAAACTTGAAAATGCCGGCCCTGAACGCATCTTCTGAGGAATTCTGTTGGAAACTGTAAATTAGCATAGTATCATTATAATTAGGGAAAATAGCAAAGTAGGACTGCTCAATTTTGGTTCAACTGAACAACTAAAAACACATACACACACAAACTTAAGAGTATAAAAATCAATAAGTACAGGTTTTTAGACTGGCTGTACTTGTTCTCAAGACATTTTCTGTCCTTCACTTTATTTTTTCCCTTTCCACTCATATGAAGAAGGCTGCTCTTTTCAACCCAGTAACACTATTACTTTCTTATGAAATATCAGCATGGCTACCGTCAGACAGACCTGAACATAAAATATACCTATATTTCCCAAAATCATTCATTTTCTAGTGCAAAATACTTAAAAAAATAATAGAATGTCAAAAAGTACAATACCACACCACTAAACAGAAATGTGTGTTATACTAAGACGGAGAGCAAGAGAGTGTGGAGTATGTTAACTCTTTCTCTGTATCTTTAGACTCATTGGTGGTCTTGACGGAGGACATGTCCTCAGCTTCAGTCATTTCTGTATGTAGCTGTCATATTTAACTCACTTGTGTGTCAAAGTTTTCAGTTTAATGTTAAACTGGTGCCTGTCTGTGTCATGTGAGCCTGAGAGGAGAGCTGAGACACAAACAAGATTACTTCTATAAGAGAGCAGCTGTAAGCAAAGGGTGAAACATGGTTTTGTGAATAAGAGGCAGCCCTGATCAACAATAGTCAGGTTCACATACTAATTCATATTTTACACAGTAAAAATATAATTATTTCTTAAATAGAAGTTGTTCCGTTAAAAAAAAATCACATAGTATTCTGTCAGAGCCAATAGCTACTCTGTCTGGAAAATAATACAGCTAAGGTTTTTTAGCATCAGAAAATACTGAATACCAGATAACTACTGGTTTTGTTAAGAAAAAAAGTACATTTGAATTTGCCCTTAAAAGAAAAAAAAATGCTCATGACTGCTTTGTCGTTTGAAAGCAGAAACTCTTTATTTGCTGAAAGAAAAGCATCTATAAAACAAAATGGCATGAACAAAGATTCTCCACCAAGTGTGGAGACAGTATGCTGCTGAATGTTATTACCGAAGCTTAATAAAGGCGAAGAAAGGAAGACATTTTTCAGCATGAGAAAGCATGAAAGCAGATTTCAACATCTGTAAGTGAATTAGCAATGCTGTGACACACTGTATGATTTTAAGATAGGAAAAAAAAACTCTGGTGGAGTCAGGCCCAGAGTTATCCTATGCTTGTAAGGATGTGCCCACTGAACAGCAGAATTTCACACTTGACAAATAACTGGCTGCTTCCAGCTTGCAGACATGCATGTTAGAGTTCTTGTGTGTGTTACTATAATAATAACATAAAAATTTGCAAAGCAAGTCTGAGAAGCAAAGCTATCTCTCTCCCTCTTTCACTCACACACACACACAGACACACCCAAACACATATTAGCTCTATATGACTGGTGTCTCCTTCCTTAACTCTTACACAACCATAAAATCAAACCCTCTAAAATTACTATGTACCTGGGGGGATAAAATTATTGTAATAATACAGGAAAATCCAGTACACACAAATACACACACACACAATTACTTTTCAGAAAAGTGTATAAGAACTGTTCTGAATGTCATGTCACAGAACCCTAATGATAAAAGCATGTGACAGCAAAGTAACACTTTACAGCTGCTTAGTGAAAGTACCAATCGCAAATGGTAAATGGACTTGTACTTATATAGCACTTTTACAGTCAGCTTGACCTCTCAAAGCGCTTTATACTCATTCACACACACACTCATACCCCGATAGGCACATCGGAAGGTAACCTGGGGTTAAGTGTCTTGCCCAAGGACATTTCAGGATGGAGTCAGGGAACGCCTGGAATCAATCCACCGACCTTCCAATTGAAAGACAACTGCTCTTCCTCCTGAGCTACAGGCCGCAAGAGCTACAAGCATCCTTGCTGGCCAAATCAGATGTCAGATACTCAGTCAATACTTGTAGATGGAAATAAAATAAAAATATACAGACACATTGAGACATAGAGGTTTGGGGATTTAGTAATGAGGTATTTTTCCTTTGGATTGTTTGCATTTGTCATGGGAACATTAATACTGATAAAAATAACATCCTTTATTTTCATTTTTTGTTTCTGCTGTTATGCTGTGCACATGGAACCATTCAGGGACACACAGGCAGTGCAGAAGAGGCCCACTGAGGGAAACTGTTTAATGAGTAATGGTAGCTGTAGAAGAGAGTAGGGAACTCTTGAATCAGCAGTTTGTTTTTCCAAGCTTTGTCTTATTCCCATTTGGGTTAGCGCTCAAGATGTTTTGTTGACAGCATAAAAATGTGCTCTCTGTTCCATACTGAATATATTTTGTTACCTGTAAATTGTCACATATGTAATAACATGACAGAAATAACCTGGTGACAAAAATCTAAGCAATATACGTAATATTGTAAGCTATAACTTTGCTCAACTCAATATAGTCACGTCATTGATGTATTAATTTACATTTCATTCAAGCACTTTATACATTTTTTTTTCATTTGATATAAATCAGAACAATAGGAAAAGCTACAGGCTACGATAATGCAAATATCTTCCTCTAATTAAAATTTTTTTTTTACTTAAAAATGTTCAAAAAATCCCAATGGGTTTTAAAAATGAAGTAGAATAAATACTCATGAATACATGGGTGACTTGTCTTGAAAGGCTGTGATTTTAAAAAAATACAATGCGTAATTTCTTTTAATGACTGGTTTAAGGTCAAGGTTGGGACTTCTCTGCAGAACTCTGCTCTGAGACAATAAGATCCCAGTTCTTGACCTCACCCAACAGTGGCTATAATGTTGTAGCTGACTGTGTGCATTCACTAACCAAAAAGTAGTTACCAAGAAATCCAGTCAAAAAAGAAATTCTAGTTTGGGGACAGTAATCAATTTCTACCACTATTATCTAATTTTCCTCTGAAAGGTTTACAATAAAATAGAAAAGGTTTGAGCAAATGCACCAGCAAGTCTTTTCAGATGCACTGTGTGGACTGTGAGCATTACTGAAAACCCCAGCGATGCCAGTAAATTCTATAGACCATATTAATTTATCAAAATTCTAAATTCAATCTTCCCTTTGAAAGTGGTTTTGGTTTTTTCCTGCCTATCTGCTGTTGTTGCTTGGTTCGAATAAGTGGTCACTTTGAACAGCATCACTATGGTAATTATGGGAAAAAGGTACAAAAAAAAACCAACAATTTTTTTTTCTTAAAGGGTTGCTACTGTCAGTAAAAACGACAAACAAAAGCAAGAGCTATAAGCCTCATTAATGCAAGAGCTAAGCTTGTGCACTAGCAGCGTGTTTCATAAATGGCTGAGCACTTTGCACACAAGCAGCTTAAGCACCTCACTCATTTAGACACTAATGAATTGACCTGTCTCAGCCTGGCTCCACAAAAGCCCACCATTAGTGACAAAGTAAATAAATCAGCTATAAGAAGCAGCAGCACTTCTTCAGCTTTGAGAAAAGTTAAAAAGGGGAAACCAAAGGGGTTATACATATGATGGGGTCGTTTACTTTTTATTAACGTGAGATTTTTAACCAGTAGTGATCATATAAGACTCAAACACTTTTTCAAATTCAATATATAAGTAGCCAATAAAAGAAACCTAAAGGCAAATGAGACACTCAACATGCACAGTTAATGAAATCAGCAGTTTCTTCACACACTTTAGCCTTTGGAGTTTTTTTTATCAACACAATAAAAAAGCAATATATAAATAAAAAAAAAATTAAAAATCCAATCCATCCAAGTAGGTAGACATTTATATATAAGGTGTATGCCTTATATAACCAACGTGAGTTAAGTTAGCTAAACCTTATTTTTGCAGCCTTCTGATGCCCTTTAATGTTAAATTATATTGTCTTTACTCCAATATTTTCGTTGTCATGAAATATATCATGGCATTTATCACATATGAACAAAAATAAAAACCACATGTGTTTTTCTCAAATTTCTGAAAGATGTAATCTTTGATAGTTGTATTTTATATGTAATGGTCACAAATGGTCTGGCACAGACGGGTGTTAAGGCTGGCCGTTTTTTAGGAATAACTTAACCACACGATATGTGTAAACTGCAGACACCAGCCGGTTGTGGACTACAAGTCAATGTTGTAACGCTCTAACATTTTACATGCACATCCTGTTCCGGTGCTTCACACTTCAAAATAAGAGTTCCGCTTACAGAAGAACTTTGGCGCTAGCCAAAACAACGGCTAGCGCCCTGAGCTAATTTAGCACGACTTTAGCAATGCAGCGTAAGAGATTAAGCTGACCGACACAACGAAGCACGTCACTCGTCATTACACATGGCAAACGGAGTTAAACTGAAACTGGATACATGCGGCGTCATTAATTTCACAGCATTATTATAAACTTACCTGTCGGCAAGCTCTACTCGGCCCAGTGTTTTAATGGCTACCTACTTAGCTACCCCTGTTGAAATGTTGATGACTGTAGGACTGAATGGAGTCAGAGCTTCATCTAGTGGACAAACGCCGCAAGGACATAATTCTGCTCGACTCCGACACTTTACAGCATTTATTGTATTATGAGAAAGTAAGACTAAATCGGCGTATAATCGGCAAAACAACGGCAGATATTGGCCATTTTGAAAAGGGCTAATATCGGCCGATTTAATCTGCCGATTAATCGGTCGGGCCCTACAATAGGCCATGATTATAATGTGTTACCAGCGAGCCCATGAGCATCATGTTTGATAAATGTTGAACAGAAATGTTAAAACATCACTGTGAGTGTTGCCCCCATGTCCAAATCTGGCTCTATGGTAGTAAGCATTCAACAGCATGCGTCCTATCCAATGGATTCATGATCATTTGTGAGGTGCTACAAAAAAATAAAAAATAAATCCCTTCATCTACAAAATATTTCGAAAGTTTAAACATGAAATGGTGCAGATATACTGATTTTGTTAAAACACTGAGCTGAGGCCTGAAAAGCATGAAGTGATTGTGAAATGTGTCCCTCAATTTCAGCACCAATTTTGCAAAGCTGGTATTGTGCTCATCAGCATAGCACATCACAGGAATGTCATTATAAGCTCAGGTAGCTCACTCTGATTTTGCACCGAGGTATATGAATACAGACAGCCAAAAATCAACAGAAAAAAAGCGACACACAAAAATAAGAAACACTTTAAAGCACTCACATGGTGTAACCTTAAGGATGCACAGTGCCACCAAGTGGACTGAACAAGCCATTGCATCTGATATGAGAGAAACATAAGAAACAAGTTTTAGTATGAATGAATCCCTTGTGTTTTAATTAAGTTCAGGCCTTTTCTTTAGTATCTAATGTACAGTATGTAAAAAAAAAGAAAATAAATGAAAGGAAGCTTTCATGTCTAATTCCTGCTGCAGAGAGCATTTTATTCAACTACCCATCAATCAAGTTTTGATAGTACACACTTCTGTCACAAGTGGCATTACTATTACATTATTTTGTATAAATCATTCAGAAAGCAGACACTGCTTTGTGACAGGGTTATATTTTTGGCTTTCTTCAGCTCATTACAAGCAACTATTTACTCAGTGAACATGGGCAGAATGAGAAGTGAGACACAAACAGATGGAGAGGAAATGGCAGAAAAAGGGGTGGAGATTGAGGGAGCTCAGTGCATCCAATTACAGTAAGTGGGTTTATTTCATTTAATCAAATAGCTCAGTTAAATATCTTACAGGCAGATTTCCCATAGAGCTAATCTTCACACATCATCAGCCACTACATTTCTCTCTCTCTTTCTTTTATTCAGCTTCTACCATTGTCCTTTCCACTACTCTTCCCCCTTGAGTGATCTGCCACTCACTCACCAGACCTCCCTCTGCCCTGCAGTATGGGCTGTATCACTACTGCCTTCTTCTGACCAGAGATCTGCATCCACCAAAGCCATGTTTCTGCATTAAATGATTTCTCCACTGATTTCTGAGTGGTTGAGCGCGCCATAGCACAAACACAAGGATGCAAATGATGGTTATCACTAACACAGAAACAGACTTTTGTTATATCCAACAGGAGACCCTCATTGTCCGAGCAAAGCCATTAGCAGCCTTGTGGCAGTTTTAGGGAAGAATATAACTAGATTTTAATCAGTCCAATCCAGCTCCTACCCCTGCTTTTATTCACTTATTTTAATTGCTATATTACATGGCATCATGCACAATTACCATGCTAATAATAACAGATTTTGAACTGCAGTCACTTCCTCTGGATTGTACTAGAATAAATATATTCTGGGCCTGAAACCCTCTAAGAAGTATTAAAAATGTTTTAATAGTGTTTTTTCTGTAAATACTTTTGTAGTTTTCTTAACTGAATAGCGTAGATTGGTTTAGAAGATAAACAGAATGGTAAGATACACTCTTGGCATTACACAACTGCCAACAACCATTTGACTTTTCTAAATGCCAAATTGGTCTCTCACATGGTGGCAGCCTGTGCTCAAACTACACTACCTGTGGACACACTCACTTCCTAACACAAAGTGAATGACTCTTAATCAGATACACGTGGTCAAGCACATGTAATTCTACTAATCACCGCACTAAGTGACTAAATACAGACAGTGCATGCACACATACACACAGTTAATTACTTGAAACGTGTATAGTTATAAGATAAACAACTCATATTCAGGTTTGTGTCAACATAATATTATAAAAGTGGTTAACACAGGAAGCTCATTATATAATTTCTAATCCAGGTCATTTCTAAGCTCTTTATACATTCCTGAGATCAGATGCCCTGGTACAGGAATACAGAGAACCAAAGTGATGCTGTTAACACACAGCTGGCAGGAAGGTCAGCATTCCTTTAAGGGAGAGTGGTCTTGGAATCAAAACAGCAGTAAAAAAACTCAAAGTTGAAAACTACTGGTATGTTGCTTTCCTTTGTTCACACCTAATTGTTTCATTTTCCATTATAAATGATTGATTTGAAGGTATTATGTATGAGTTAAGCAACATGGGCACAATTAATCTTTCATGCATAAAAGGTTTAAGTTATAACTGGATTTGAAACATACATCATAAATATTCAACTTAGGAAACAGGGACACTACAGAGCAAGCATTTGCAAGTGAAGTATATTCATAAGTTGTAATGTCTGGCCTCTGAGGAAGGCATTACATACATTAGACCTGAATGTGGGCCTAGATTTTGTAGCAAAGAAATCCATTTGTCAAACTTTCTAATTTCAGTCCAAACTTATCAAAGAAAAAACATGGGACTCACCATGCTATAGCTGTCTAATGGTTTAGTTCCAAGCCTTCCAAGAGGCTCAAGACCCTCTTCATCCCACATGTAGGTTCCACCAGAGCTGCTGGAGGGTGACAGATCCACAGATGATGTCTGGGGGACATCACCCTGCTCTGGAGACAACACCAAGGATTCGTGGGAGTCCTGCATAAGGCTTTCTGCTTTATGTTCTGCAGACAAAAAAAAAACACATGAACATTGAGTTTAACAAATTCCACAAATTTCCGAAATTAACATCATTGAATATATGTGCAATTGAAATGTTTATTTTTGATTTTTTTACCAGCCAGATTTCCAGATTCCCAGTCAACAGCCTGATTGACAAGGCTGTGTAAAGGGGTTTCGGTAGAGCTGTCAGATTTTCTGTTATCAGGCACGTCACCATCACTGAGCACATCTCCCACGCTGTCCAAGTCATCTAGAAACTCCTCACTGGTGTCCCCTCTGTCTAGTGACGAGGCAGAAGATAAAGACATGTCCTCTAGGGTCTCGCCTGCTGTCTGGCCACAGCTCTGCACACCACTTTCTCCTCCATTTCCCACTCCATTCCCAGAGCTTTCATCGCTGTCACAGAAAGTGCCTGCTTTTCCAGCATTTTCAGTCCGTTCAATGTCCACTGCTATCCCTAATAGCCGTTCATATTCAGGGGCAGCTGAAGATCTGACATCTTGCTTGACTCGGTCTGAAAAAAGAGGTATTTGCTGCTTGGCTTGTCCTGACTGAGTCAGTCTGTAACCTAAAGATCCCCCAGTGCTAGCCAGTGACTTGTTCAGTACAGAAGTGGGGAGCAGAGGCTTCTTCAGAGCCCGGGGAGTACCTGGTGCTGGAAGGACTGAGGGGTTGGGCAGAGAGGAAGCCACTGCAGGGGTTTTGCTGTACTGAAGTCCACCAAGACCTACCCCTAGACAACCTGAACCTCCAAGGCTGCCATTTAGACCCAAACCAACTCTTCCATTGCTCAGATGTGGAGGTTTGAGAAAACTACTCCGAGGGGGCCGAAGCTGGGTGTTGGCCAGAGGTTTAGCAAGCTCCACAGCACGGTTAAAAGAGAAAGACCGCGTCATAGGTTCACTGGTGGGCGAAGGAATCTGCTTGAAGTGAGTGAAGCTGTTCGAACGCACCATGTTATCTGTTGTCATGATCTTCAAACTCTCATTGGACTGGGATAGGCTGTCTTGAGAGATGCTTCGAGGAGAAGAGGAACCTAACATTGGTCGCACAAGGCGTGACTCGGACACTGTCCGAGCAGGAATGCTGGAGCCATTAAGGCCCATCTTAGAAACTCCATTCAGTGGGCTTTGACCTAACTTGGCCCCTACTCTGGGACTCATCTTTGAGGATTGTTTGGGTATGGCTTTGGGGCTGGAAACAGCCACCATCAGAGACCCTGACCGGCGCATCTTTGGCGTGGCTGGAGAGCTATTCTTTATCTCCTTTGCCAATGAGGGAGAATGTGACTGAGTCTTGTCTACATTTCCATCTCCAGGACTATTAGGGGTTGTAGGGCTAGAAGAACTTATCCCTTCATCTTTCTTCCATTTCAGGGAAAATGGAGAGGGGCGGATCAAACCATTTGGGCGTGTTCCTGGGGAAGCAGTCTTGCCATCCTGGGTAGGTGTGGCAGGCTGTGTTGAGCCATTGCACAGGGAGTTGGTGCCACTAGTCGAGGGGCGCCCACCAAACTTAGGCAATCTGGAAACCATGGCAGGCCCAAGTGATTCTTTTTCTTCCATCAGATGCCAACAAAGGCATGGAGAAGTTTGGAAATGTTTACAACTGGGAAGAGAACCAACAAAAGACAAAATGGGAGAAGATTACTTTGAAATGTACATGATTGGACTTCATTGCTTCAAAATGTTTTAAATATCTTCAGTGATGCTAAAATATAATGTGTATATTTTCAATTAGTATTACTTTATGTATGAATGCAAAGCAATATAGTAAAAATTCTGAATAATTCATAATAAAAACATGGGTTTATTTTCTGCATTTTGTCACTAACATCCTTATGCACCTTTTGCTGAAGTTTTTTTCTTGTTTTGTCCTAATTTACTGTCCATTGTGTAATTCTTTTTTATGACCTTATGCGAACACCATTATCTCACTTTGCTTAGTTACTTTAACACAGTACGTCTTTCCTGTCATCAGAGAACACTAATAGAAAAAGTCCAATTAAATGATGATGTTTATCTACTTTTGAAACAATCACATGTGAGTACATATCAGTAATGTTATCAACAATAAAAATTAAATAAAAAAACAGTGATGATACTAAAGACAGTCAAGACTACCAGCTTCCCTGTCTCCTTAAAGTCTGTGAGCAGCACTAGGGATAAAACGTGCAGATTTACAGTGTGACTTGAGACCTTGTAAGTTTATGTTGACACTTTGTTGTGGTCACATGAAACGAAAGTAAACGTTAACTCTTTGTCCTTTAATGACAACAGTTTTATTTTACATATGGCAAATCTGTACTTGTGACCCTATTCAAAGCAGACGGCAAAATTTTAAATCTACATAAAACTACATCTGGTGCACCAAAGAAAATTGTGTTCTTGTTATGACCATTTCTAATCAATCTACAATGGAGAAACTTTTATATAAACGCTTCAAAATCTAAGAAAATCTTAGAAAAACAAAGATATAAATGGGATATTCTTTATGAGAAGGTAAAAAAGCAATTAACTTTAATTTTAAAAAGTTTTAGAAATGACATGAGCTGTAGCTGGCACTAGTTTTGGCAGTCTTGGTGTCCATACACTTTGCCAAGTAAGAAATGGGCTAATGGATAGACACTGCCTGGGGGGCAAGGGTAAGGCAGTGGGAAGGTGGCCAGCATGCCGTGAATAGTGAACGAAGAAGGATGTACATTATGTAAAGCAAATGGAGGGAAAAACACAAGGCTGATTCCTCTCACTGGTTAGATTCATTCAGTTGCAATCAACCATGTGACAAGAGCACATGTGTTGGTAGTGCACCTGCTTGTTACAGCCATCTGGCAAGTGCTGGAAAATTATGAACTAAAAAGTTGCTAAGATTCAGATGGCTGCTGTGGTTAGCAGAAAGTAGCCCATCTGCATCAGGAGGAAAAGTAAAAACAGAAAACTCTGTACTTCAAGCTTGCATGTCCAGTTAACAAGCAGTTAATCTCATAAAAGTGGACCTCTTGACAAACTGTCACAAGGACACAAACACAGACACTGGAGCAATAACTCAATCAGATTTTGAAGAGATGGGGGATGGGTGTTGTTTTGGCAATGTGGGTCTATTATTTAAAAAAAAAAGAAGGAAAGACATCCCACTGTCCTACATTCCCATGGAGAAACCCACTTGACCACAATCAGAGTCCCACTCATGAGACAGTGTCTGGCTACCCTAATCCGTTTCATACACACACACATGGGTATAAGCAGAAAACACAGACTTACACAAACAAAATCAGGTCAACATGTGAAGGCAGGGCATCCAAAGCCTCTTTGCCCTGGGGAGGGGGTAGTAACTGTGTGTGTATATGCTTAATGGGTAGATTGGGGGGTTTTAGAACTGTCAAGTGTCCCCAGATCCTTTCACGCTTCATTCATATCCAGAATGACAGAACACTTTTATACAGCAGGACACACACTAGGAAAAAAGGAAAAATTCATTCATCTCTGGGTCATTTCTCTAATCAGAAAGCCACAAAAAGTCCAGACTGCTGGTGTTTTTACCCAACATTCATCTGTTTTAAATGATTTATTTACTAAATCAGACCATGCAGCTTCTATTTGTCGTATATTTTCAGTCATAGTTATTAAACTGTTTTATCAGAAAATGAAAAAGTGAGATATTGACTTTGTAATTTCATCAAATGTAAATAGGAGATCATTTTGCGCACTAATTCAGCAAACAGAAGTAAAAAAATACAAATCACTGAATCACAAGTAGAGCTTCATTAGGTTTTTTAAACATTAAATCAACAAGAGTTATATGGAAAGGCATTATCTGCACTAAATTAAAGTGAAACTTTGTTTGAGCAAATTTAAAAGAGCTACAAGATTCCACTATCATCAGCTTGTTTTTCTGATAATAAATTAGCACAGAAAACATTTTCTTATTCAGTAAGCCTGTTTATATTCTTTATATGTATGTATTATATCTAGGTTTTAGTTCCATTACTTAAGGGAACATGCTTGAATTTTGCTCAAGTATGTTCAAATCTGTGCCTAAAATATTAGATCAGTGTCAGAAAAGCTATAAATAAAAACATCAAGATGTTGACAAAGTGACACATATTTAGAAGTAGAAAAGTAAACAGTTTAGGCCATCTGTCCGACCTTCATATCTGGTGTAGCCCTCCCCCTGAGCAAAGTACTGTAAATAGACATCCCAAAGCTTGACTAACATATGAGACGTGCATAAAAAGCCCGTGTTTATCACGTGATGTAATGAAATTTAAAGAAAATATTGAAACTGATGTCTGGATTACATGCATAATAAAGACATTAGGCTTTTAAAAAAAAATCTCATTGTGAACCATTATGACAGAAGGCCAGAAGGCAAAACCCCCACCCGGATACAAACTGACGTCTACAGAGACCTGAGAATTTGTCTGTAGTATGGATCCGATTAAAAGCCTAGATAAATATCTGTTAATATGGAGTGCTTAAATGGATTTTCTGTGTTTTTACTGCTACACAAGAAATACACCGAAAGCAGTGACATCAAGTGGAAAATGGGGAGAAAAGAGAGGAGACACGAGATACACGGTAAACGAGACAGATTCTGTTAAATTAAGTGATACTGAGAGGCAGACAAGTCTACAGGCAGACTTCCCTCAGAGAGATCTTCTGCCAGACCTACAGCCCAGCGGCTCAGTAGTGATCACTGTGTGAAATCAACAGTAAAGTGAGATGATATCTTCTTCTTACTCTGTGCCATACAAGAGAGCTTTATTTCTGTCTGACAGTGAGGCTATACGGCCTTGCTTCATTTCCGACTAAGAGGACAGCAGGCGGAAAATACCTTATAGAGAAGCAGGAAAGCTGTAAACTCAGATCGGTTATAATATGGTCGTTCATCTCTGGAAGAGTTTTCATTGCGGCACTGCACATGCACACAAACTAGAGTGATCCATTCTTCAGGAGTAACAGGATGGATGGAGATGGGATACGACAGCCTGAGGGCTGTGATCTATTGGGTCACTGGGGCTACGCTTGAATGGAGGTGCTTCACGACACACAGTAAATCCCCGTTCCTGCTGTTCAGTCAGTCTATCCCTGTCTTCCAGTGCTCATTGTTCCATATCATTACAAAACCTCAGTACCATTTTTCCACAGAGAAATATGTCAAGAAATCTTTCATCAGATTTCTTTCAAACTCTAGCAACCCATGTGACACATATAAAGCATCATGTGGGCAAGGCATGATATGTGTTTCCTGGTTGGATTAAGTCAGGGTTTCTCAGAGTCCTGGTCCTCGGGACCTCGTACCCTGAATGTTTACTTTCAACTCCAGCACACTTGAGTCAGATTTATTAAACTGCTCATCAAGTTTGTTGCAAGTCTGCTAATGAGCCTATTATTTCAGTCAGGTGTGTCAAAGGATGAAAACTCTTGTACAAGTCTTGGTTTTTATAAGTACATAAATGTGGCTGTCTTGAGTTGCATTAACAAGCTTTTAGTCTCATTTCCACCAACGGGTGCAGGTCATAAAATTTCGGACTTTTTTTCTATCTTAAGAAGCGCAAGGTTATCAGCCATTATCATCATGTTAAATAAATGCTAAATAAGTTATAAAAGAAAATACAAAAGTAGTTTTCCAGCTTTTATACAGTTTGCTATGACAGTTTGTTTCCCTGAGATTGTGTCAGCAGAACCCTCAGGTGGTTTTACCTGAAGTCATTACAAGCTGAGCTGTATCTAATCTGAATGACTAAAAGCATCGTAATACATTAAAAGTATCTGGAAAAACTTTCCACTGTAAACCTGCACAGCATGACTTTCTGTTTTCTCTGTGGTAGCTTCATAGGGGGCATTTCTTGTAAAGAGCAATTTGGAGCTTACAATTACATTAGTAGAGTATCTTTCTAAACAATGTCAGTAATAATAACTGAATACAGTATAGTACAAATTAAATAAATCTGAGCAATTCAAGTCCACCTGGACTAAGAAATAGCAAAGATATCTTAAGGTAGGGATATTGTGGCGGGAAATGAGAGGAAGGCAAAGCAAATAAAAAAAAAACAATTCTTCTAGGTTTTTTGTTTGTTTGTTTGTTTTGTTTTGTTTTTTTCCGAGATCTGGAAGACTCCTTTGTATATTACTCTCTTTCTTTCTTTCTCTTTCTTTCTTTCTTTCTTTCTTTCTTTCTTTCTTTCTTTCTTTCTTTCTTTCTTTCCTTCTTTCCTTCTTTCCTTCTTTCCTTCTTTCTAAATTTTCATCTTATCCATCTTGGTTAATCCATCTTCTATGGTGCAAAACCAGTCAATATATAGATCAATTACTCCAGTTTGAGTGGCTCAGAATATCATTCAAGGGGCACTAGACTGAAGAAATAAATTTGTTTTAAAGCTCATGTACCACCTAAATCATGTTGAAATGCCACAGAAAAATGTCACCTTGGTTTCAATGATTGGAAATATTCTCAAAAGTTTGTTTTAACCAGCCACACTGCAGATACATCATCAGAAAAACGCTATACAGGCCTGAAGCTTTTCAATTAAAAGATGATGGACAAAGGGATAATAAATACGTCCAAACAATCAAATGGAACCCGTGTGACTTTCTAACATACTGAATCCAAACCAAAGTGTTCCCAGCATGTATTCACTGAGTGCAGCAATACAGTGGAGTAATAACTAGGCCAGGCATCTGGACAGGGCAGTTGTGGGACACAGTTCTGTCCCTGAAGAGATTAACAGAGTGCCATTAGAGCAGGCTAATAGAATGAGACAGGGATAAAAGGCAGCACCGATGCTGGACAAACATGTATTGAGAGAAAGCAGTATTGGGCAGAGCTGCACAGCTGCTAAAAGATGCTAATCCAATGAGACAGCATAAAGAGCTCTGTAATGTTGTAAACTAACTACATGAGATCAAGTGACAGATGAGAACTAAGGAAACAATGAATGGATAAAAGTGGAGAAAGCAGGTGTGGCAACCTCTTCTGTAAAGTATGCACTGCAGGTTTTATTATATTGGAGCAGAGCACCAAGAAAACACATTAAAAAACACACAATTACATGATTACACCCTTCAGTTGTATTTATATTTTAATTGCCTGATGAACTGCAGAATAGACAGAAAACATTACCTTAACTCAGTGAACTTCAGTTGAATTGCCAAATCGTTTTTATGCCAAAATCAATCATCATGGTGAGAGCTTAACCCGGTTTCTCTGAACTGTGTTTCCTCCATCATCTAAACCAGAAACAAGAACTTCACCCAGAAAAAGAGTAGCGCACAAGAAAAGGAAGACACTTCAGAGGTTGTGATATCTGCTGTCTAGCTCGTGTGTCTGTGTGTAATGTGAGTTGCGAGTTGTGTGATGTGTGACGATGGGTGTGTGGGTGGAGAGAAGAAAGCCTTCACGAGGGCATTAATAATTGATAGGGCATCAATCAGAAACCCCACCCAGCATGCAGCTAGAGAGAGAGGCCTTTCAACAAAAAATAAAATAAAGCAGAAAAAGAATTTATAATCATTTAATACATTATTTGGAGAAGGCAAATCTAGATGTTATTTTTTCACTCACAATATCAAACAAAGCCTAAAGACTAAAGCCACTTATAAAAATCCTTAAAAACCCAAGATCTATATCTATAAGCTAGAGTAGCAATTTTCAAAATGCAGCTCTGACACCATGAGACCGCCAGAGGGTATAAACAAAGTGACAGATCCTGCAGAGAACTCTGCTGTGTGTAAAAAGAAACTTTTGTTGTGGTTCTCATAAAGATTTTCTGTGTTTCCCTCTGCATTTTATAGTTGACAGCATACTGGTCCCAATCAGTCAACAAATTTATTTTAAATGCAGGCAGTAAAACCATGTGGGCATTGCCTCAAAGTCTACTGTTGTGTTTGATGTCACCTGCCTAGACAATTCACAGCATGGAGTCTGAAGCAGCACAGATTATCTTAGAGGCAGAACTAAACGCTAAAACACGGAATTTCTAAAGACTAATTTGTTTGTTTCTTTTGCTTCATGTAATGCTTTGAATAGATGGTTCAATTACACAAAATTACAAAATGTTCTGCATCTGCATAATTACAGTTGTTCCAAGTACAAAGTAGAGGATTCTGAGTGCCGATTCTAACAGATAATATGTTCTACCATATGACTCTCAATAGCGGAAAGATGTGCATCTTTTAACCTAAGATATACTGAATACACTCAAGCAAAATACTGTCAAAGAAAGTGTGGGCTACAGTGAGTCATACAACGGTATAGTCACGACACAGAAACTTTGGGGTGGCAGAATTTAAACTGTTTTTATAATCTGTCCTGACTTATCTGTAGAAATTACTTCACTTTTCTTTTCAAGGTGTGATTATGAGTGGTGAAAGTCTTGGCAGCTCTTTTATAAATCTAATCTTAGCAGCCCAGATGTCCACTCTCCTTGTTATTACAATAACCCTAACACCACAGTGTTTTGTTTTGGGTTTATTTTACAGACGCAGGCCTTTCACCATATGTTCTCTGAACCATACATGACCTTCACTTGAACCAATGTGAGATTGCTGTACATCTTACATCCCCATTTAATCCTCAACATCTGACTGACCACAAAGACAACAGAGGCTCATAAGTGTCACCGTGCAACAAAACAGGTGTCAATCATTGTCAGCAAGGCCATTAAAGGTGTCCATACTGATGGGGGCCAAAGGGAGGTTGGATTGTATGCTCACGTTAACTCTACTTTTTGAAGGATATAACTGCTTTCCTAGAGACACATTAACAGCTACAGCTTCCAGCTGCTGAAGTCTAAAAGTGACTCACCTGGATTGGTTTTATGCTCCAAAGTTAGTACCACTGCTGAAGCATGTGATTCATATATGTGAACAGAATGTGATTTAAAAATAAGTCGCAATAAGAGCAGTGCCTGTCTGTAAATAGGAGCTGCAACAGCAGACTGTCAACACAGTGAAAACACATTCACAGCTGCCAGTATATGATAGAGATTGGTCCAACCTTTTGTGTTTTGACTAAAAACAGATACCTAGCATGGAGCCTGGTAAGACGGAATTTTACACAAATGCATTTGCCAGATAGCTGCGTTTCTTGTGTTTACAACACGCTACTGTCTTTATCTACAAACTCTTTATTAACTCCCTATGTTTTTGACAATTCTTGCAGGAAAAAAATGGAAGTGAATAGTTTGTGTGAGCTTATGAGTTGGATTTAGACCATTCACACTGACTGCTGTTGGTTTTTAAATACAGCTGACCACACAAGTACAGTCAAAGAGGTTTGACGCTGATTAGATCTGAGTGGAGCACTTCTCCTCTGGAATTAGATCATTATAAGAATGACCAAACTAAAAATGTGGTATATGCCAAACTGAAATTCCCTTAATGACTATTACAGGTGGGTTTTTTTTGTCTATAATCCTCAATGCAGTCCTGGTTTTTAACTGAAGAAATACCAGTGATTTAAAAGACAAAAAATGATCAACAAAGAATTCCTGCACATGTAACATGATCAAGAACAAACACCACCTATCAGTGAAGAAAAAAAAAGTTTGGGATCACTCTCTAAATGAAACTGAATTTATAGAAATACATCAGATAAACCTTTTTTTTAACAGACTGAAAATTTTTTGCTTATTTTATGATCTACTATAAAACTGTATAAATGTATACTTCTAGATCTATTGCAAGTACTATACTATACTTGTAATAACATTATACAGACCCTGAAAGCATGATAGAAAGCACAAAATTCCATTTGAATGAGGATACACTATAAATACCAGCACATTTAAAGAATATGCTCAACTCCAGGTTATATGGCTATGACAGCAACCTCCTGGTTGTTTGTAGGTCAGTCTTCAATACCAGAATTACATTACTTTTACTTTAATGTAAGTTCATTCAGAGCATGTCCAGCTTACCTAAATATTGTGCTGTTTATTGAGCATTTACTTTGATGTAACCTCTGTGGACTCTAATCTGACTTAGTCCTTAGACATTGGACAAAAAAAATCCTTCCAACACACATACACTAGGTAGAATCAGAGTAAAAACATTTAACATGCAGTAAATCTGACTAGCCACTTTAATAGATAATGACCCTAATGGAATTACCCTCTTTGAATGGACAATGCACTGCTATTAGGTCAACTTCCTCTTTGTCCCACTTCCTTCTTTCCTGTGCCTCCTTTTTTTTCCTAGTTGACCAGTTTGTGATTATTTATAAATATTTATTTCAGTTACTACAATCTTTTTTTTTTTTTTTGGGGGGGGGGGGGGGGGGAAGAACTTTTTTTACAACACTTTTTAACAAAAAAAATACAAA
>JBAMHW010000018.1:20580900-20591189 GCA_037177495.1 Rhadinocentrus ornatus | reverse complement strand
CCCCCCCCCCCCCCCCCCCCCCCCCCCCCCCCCCCCCCCCCTCCCCCCCCCCCCCCCCCCCCCCCTCACATTTTTATAAGACATTGGTAGACACAAAAGGTCAGAAAAGAAGCATCATCACATTAAATCAGGCCACAGTTGGAGGTTAAATTTCCCTTAAATGCTGTGCCTTTGTGTTAAATTTATCTTAGAGGCTAAAACCACTAGGCCAATGAAAAAAGATTCAAAACACACACACACATACGTTTTTACAGATTGTTTCTGTGTTCGTGATTTTCACAATTTGTCTTCCTGCGGTTGCTCCTGATTATTGTCTGCTGTGTTTTCTTACAAAGGCTCTACAATATTTTGTATTCTTTACAAGTGTAGCAGTGGGTTGTCTCATTTTTTCTGTCTGTGGTTGTTCTTTTGTCTAATTTTTCTCTCTTTACTCGGTCTCCTTTTTTCTTCTGTATGTAAAGTCACCAATAAACATTTAAAAAATAAAGAGTAATACATAAGTATTAAGAGGAACCTCATATCTATTAAGTTCCTCAGGGCAAAGCAAATTTGTTCGGCACAACACAGCAGCCAGACCATCATTCTGTTGTCATGATTCTGGACAGGGCAAGGCAGTGTTGTCAAAGTGTTGTCTTATTGTTTACAAATCTCGCAGATAATCACAGGCTGAAAATGAATTGCACAAAGCTGCTACTGGCTGATGAAACCCTGGCTTACAGTCAGATATTAATGTCTTTTAATGTAGACTGTTAACAAAAACATTTAAAAAGCTAATCTTTATGTTTTTAATTAATCTAGTTTAAAAAGTAGATAGTCTTAACTAGTTTGTTTGTTCTATTGAAGAGAAGGACACTTACGTAAATAATTATATTTGAAATGGTTGGAAAAGTAGTTGCACCACAGTGAGCAAACTGTCTGACAACACTGTTAGACTGTATGAAGACTATCTGCACAAACTAAAGGAGCTTTAAAATTATGCATTTATTTTGAAGCTGATGTATTTTCTCATGTTTATTAATATATTTATGTTGTATTGCCTACATTGTGTTGTTATTTTTGTGGTGTTGTGACTTTAATTAAAGGAATAATAATTTTTTCCTCCTCTAAAGTATCAAAAATAGTAGGCTATTATCGAGCACCATCTTTAGAATCAGTATCAAGTTTGAAATTTTAGTCTCGTGACAACCCTACTCTGCACAAACTAATAGTTTATGTTAATGTCTTTTCTGTACATATATTTTCAATCTATTTTTGTTGTATTGATTGGATTGTGTGATTTTTGTGGTGCTTTGGTTTTGACTAAAAGAATACATTTTTCCCCCTCTATAGTATCGAAAATAGTATCGAGTATCGAGCATCATTCTTTTTAGTATTTTTAGTATTTTTAGTAATTTTAGTATCATGAAATTTATTCCAACTAATGAAATTAGGATAAAAAAATATCCAAGACTGCCTGGAATAATAAGTGTAATATTTCTGTTCATCTAAGGTTCACTGTGAGATAAAATATTTAGATACTCGTGTGTCTACTTGTTATGTAAATTACGCTGAATGCAGAAAAGCACAATGAAATCTATTATGTGCCAACATCAAATACTGCTGCCGTTGAACCTGCCATGCAAACACAGGAAAATGAATATCACGTTCATGTCAGTCCAAGTTTGACACATAATTTGTTTTTTGCTTTTGAAGAAAACTTGCATACTAAGCCGAAAGTTACTGCAACTTGAAGTATCGAAAGACTTTAGCCATCATCTCCAAATTTAAGATCTTGTACCATATGAAGTTCTTTGTGTACAACAATAAGAAGTAAAAAGGGGACGTTTTTCCTGGGTAGAATACAAATAGGCAAAAAAAAATAAAAACATGAGTAAATGACACCAAGTGACATTTACATCTGGATATCACCCATATTTTGAGCAAAAGTTGGCAAATTAAAGCAGGTTGGAAATGATGACCGGCAATCACAAAGCAGCGTTAAGGCAGACAATATGAAAGCAAACTAAATCTCATATGTGCACACTGAGTCTTCAGCACCGGTAAAGTATCTGACATAAATACGTCACCATGTGACTTAAAAGCCTTGATAGATTATTAAATGAGCCTTAAAAGTTTTAAGGTAAGTGAGCCTTTGACCTATAGAAGTGAAAGTTTAATACTATGTATATTACCTAATGCTAATATAGTAACAAGATGACAGAGGGTTGTACATGTATTATAAACCTGGTAAAATCCATTTCTCTTATTCTCTCAATTTAAGATCCTGAGTGAAAATGACTGGACATACATACTATGTCAGAGCTTAATGCATTAAATGCATAATATAGTTATTATGATTCGTTAACAAGCTGGTGATTCTAAAGCATAAAGATTAAAAGTGAAATAAAAATGTTTTTGCTCTGAACTACATATTACCTGGCATTTGGTTCGTGATTAAAATAACTGGGTTTAGTGCATCATCAGGTACAGTATGCATATATTATTAGACTTAAAAGGTGGGAAGGTTGTTTAATGCACAACAAGGTTTGGATGGCAGCTTACATTTCTTCCAACTGATCCACACAGACAGAGCAGTCTTTCAGGAATGGTACTGCCTTTCCACATGTGCAATTTGCCAGTTCTATAGGTATAAATTCACCCCCATACCAGAGTTGCAGGCCTTTTAAGTCAATGCTGATAACATGCCAAATGGTCCCATTACTCTTTGGTCTGGAAAATGTGCCATTCATGATTTCCTAAAGGAAATTACAGTTTAATTTTGTCTGACCACACATCACTCCATTTTATGCGAATCTATTTTAAATTCATCTTGGACCAGAGGAGACTTTGGCATTTTTGGCTCATGCTCACATTGCTTTTTCTTTGCATGGCAGAGCTTTAACTTGCATCCGTGGATGCCACAGACATTGATTTCTGGAAGTGTTCCTGGTCCCGTGCACTGATTTCCATGACAGAATTATGCCTGTTTTAATGCTGTGCTGCCTGAGGGAGCAATGATTGCAGGCATCCAACATTGATTTTTAGCTGTGTCTCTTGTAAACAGAGATGTCACCAGATATTCAGAATATTTTAATGACATTGTGCATTGTAGATAATGGGATATTTAAGTCTCCACAATTATGTTGACAAAAACTATTCTAAAAAATCCTCCACCATTTATATTCAGCTTTTTGCACATTTCTGAGCCTCAGCCCATCTTTACTTCTAAGCAACTCTGCCACTCTAAAGTTGCTTTTTCATATCCAACCACATTACTGACCCAATAATCCTAATTAGTCACAACACATTCTTTCAGCCATTTTTCTAGCACCACTTATTTTTACAGCCTTTGACTTACCCTATCCAAACTTTGAGATTTGTTGCATTCATTATGTCAAAAGTCAAATTATAATCTGCATAATGTAATTGAAATTCCTTCTTCCTAAAACCGTTTATGTCCAATCAGTCCTGTACTAGCATATCAGCTGTCTTCAGACCTTTCCTTTCTTAATTGTACTAAAAGTAATCTTGTCAAGTTAAAATGGAAAACTAATAAACACAGTCACCCCAAGAGAGCATTTCTCTAAAAACGTTTATTCTAATTGCATTTTTGGATCTTAAAAGAACACTGTCAAACCAAGTGGCTGTCAATTTCTGACACTGTGTCTGTGTATCTGAGATGTTGTATCTACACTCAGTGTACTGAGCTATTCCGAGACTTTAAACATCTGTGGTTTTGCCGACGGGGATGACCGTGTTGATAAGCGTGGCTAAGTATAGCTCTAATGATAGGCCACATGCGGAGAGAGGAGAGGGCAAAGTGGATAAAAGTCAAAGTCAAGTTGAGTCATACGTCTGAGCACAACAACACAACACACACGAAGGAATATATATATAATCTCAAAGGATGACATCTCTGGGCTTTTTATTGCAGTAAAACAGATTTGTATGCTTAAAGTGCTTCAATAAGTGAGATCAGGAAAAAATAATAATGTTCAACACCTAGAAGTGAAATGATGACTGTATAAATTAAATTTCCGGTGCTGCTTTTAAAAACTCACCTTGCTTTTTGCTGACTACTTCACTCTCTGATTTCTGGCACTGCCTCATAAATGACTCAACTCTTCTTTTTGCTGAAAACAGCCACAAACCTCTTATCTGCCTCAAGGGTACCCTTGATGAGGCATCAGAAATTTTAAAATGACTACAATTCACACGGTAGCAAGAATAATGCATATTTTCACACATAACTACATAATGGACTGTAAGGGCGCACACAAAGAGAGGAAAGTTAAATTAGACTCACAGACTGGAAAACCGTCACATTTTGAACTGCTTTTTGGGTGGTCTTTTGCAGCAGTTGAACAGTGTAGATGGTCAGCTGTTGCTGGAAGGAATCAGATTGTAAACACACCCTCAGCCAAGGTGGCGCTCCAGGACTGTAGCCAACAGGTGCCAGAGGAACACACACATGGATTTGCATGTGTGTGCATGTGTGCAACCCCACTCTAACACTGGAGAAACCACAGGAGTGTCCATCTCACTTACGCTTACAGCTATCAGTCACGTCTTATCCTCATTTTTTAGTGGTGTGCTGATGCTATGGCGCTTTACACTGTCTGGGTTGTAATAGATCACAGCTTAAAATAAAGCGTACATGCATACTCAGACACCATGGCAAAGACAGCAAATTCACTTGTGGTATAAAAATATGTTTACTGTGTCTAACTTTATGACAGTGTGAGTTATCCTTGTTGCTTTTAATCCTATGACATTTACACAAACAATATATAACAATATTATGTGTCAAAGTATCAACTTCACTTCAAGTGTGCAAAGACTGAAAGACTCCTGTAGAAATACTCTCAAGATTTTACACCATAAGAGCAGTGTACACAATATATGATGTTATATTATTTGTACGTCCTTATGAGCTCATTACATAAAGGCTGGCTCAACCTCTTTCATGGTACACTGACTCTTGCAAGACATGTTATGGCTGTGGAGTGGGGATGATGCTAGAAAACATGGCCTGTTTTGCCTCACTGGGCAACACAGAGGAAGACTGCTAACAGCTTCATCACAGGCTCATTTAGAGTTACTGTTTTGATTATGCGAACAAATATTTGTAATAATTATAAACAGTTTTAATTGTTCTAAACCGATAACCGATGCGGTGTATGCTGATGTGTGATTATGGTCCCACTTACCTGAACTATGCCGCTAAAAGCGTGTTCATGGCCTCAGCGTTGTGTCCAAATAGTCCACTTACTTGCTTGTAAATCACATGTAAAGAAACTGAAGGTAATCTTTCACTTTCTGTTAAAAAATGACCCAGAGGTGACGAAGGTTGATGAAGTTCAGTCTCGCCCAAAGCCTGTAGTCATCACATAAGTTCAGGGACAAGCTTCTGTCTTCGTAGAATGAAGTGTTTTACAACAACACAAACCAACTAACCTACTTTGAGCTCGGCACAGTTTGTATATACTTTAAAAACACACACACACACACACGCTAAAATTAGAGTTAGTCGCCTTCCCATTGAATATTTAATGGCTAAAGAAAAGACACGAAGCGTCTGTGTCCATGAACCGTTAGTTACTCTGTCAATGTACCGACCAACTGTCCAACACTATCGCTTAAAATGTTCCGTAGAGTGACACGCGAGCATAAATGAACAAACCACGATCATATCAACGATGTGAAACTCACACACGTAGAGCAGGATAGCACACAACACGGAGCACAGTCTGACTCCACACTATCAGTTTGTCATTCCGAAATCCTCCCTCCTCTCTGATCCAACTGCTGGGCGGAGCGTGAGGCTGTCACCGGGTCTCAAAGGGTGGCTTTGCATGCTAACCTGCAAACGGTTGTTTCTTTACAAATGACTCGAGTTTTTTTCCGTCGATTTGTATGTACTTTTAGCTTTACCTCAAACAGTTTAAAAAGTTTTCACTTTTTTTAAGTAACAGCTTGCAACAGTGACAGCTAAAATTCTTGTAAACTTCAGCCTTAGCGATAGCCGCTGATGTGACGTCAGCGTGCAGCGTTGGTTTAAATTCGTGCACGTGAAGCCATTGTGGGGTTGTTTTTTTTTAATCAACTATGTCATTGTGGGTACTATTTTGGCCAGGTATTATGTCTTTGTAGACACGTTATGAAGCTCTCTTCATTTATATTATTTGTGCAAAGAGGCATCTAAGAGAGTCCAGTACAGCACATAGCTGCAGGGTGTAAGATGCCAGCGGGTAATGCAAGCGTGGAGCACCTTAAACAGGTGACTGGAATATAGATAGAGGAACAACCGAGCAAAGTTTGGGCAGAATGTCTCGTGGTCAAGATGGGCGATACCATCAAAGGTGGTGGAAAATGATGAAGTTAAAGTCTAATGGGATTTCCAGACCCAGAGTGATAAACTAAAGATGGCTGGGAATTGTAGTGGTTGCAGAAGAAGCCAGTATTTATGGAATTTGTGATTCCAAATGTCAACCACATAAAAATAAAAAGAAACATGAGAAGATAAAAAAAAAACACCAATTGCTGAAGGAGGAAGTTGAAAAGACATGGAGAATGAAAGCAGCAGTGGTGCCAGTGGTAAACGGAGCACTTGAGGCTGTGACCTCTAAAGTGGAAGAGTGGCTTTAATAGATCCTAGGAACTCAATCAGAGATTTCTGTCCAGACGTTTATAGTCCTAGGAAAAGGACAGAACAGATGCTGCACAGAACCTTTAAGCTCCCAGGTCTCTGGCAGAGGACCCGAGTTTAAAAGAAAGGCATTCATCGACATGAGGCTGAGTGTGGAGGTTTTTTTTGTTTGTTTGGTTTTGTTTAGTTGTTGTTTTTATGAAGCAAATAAAAATTGTTAAATTTTGCTCTCCTCGCGTGTTAACTGGACACAGTGTCATCACACTTACATCACAACTACAATTAGCCTAGAAAGCTAACAAACAAGCTACTTTAGAAAAATAAAGCCTTTATATTCAGCATCGTCTGAATTTTATTGTTTTTTTATATCTCAATAATTCATGTGTCTTGTTTTGTTTTCTCCTCAATTTAATATTTATTGCTTCCTCTGCAGGACACAAGCAGTTTGCTGAGGTGGAATGTTTCAGGCATGGTTTCATTAAATATTTTAGGACAACTTTTATAACAAAAGAAATTCATATATCAAAGAAAAATAAAAAAAGTCACACCACTTGTTAGAGATTTTTTTTTACCCTGTACACTCGATAGTGTTATTGAGCATTTAAACCACTAGAGAGCAGCCTGTACTATTTTATTGCCTGTGATGGTTGATATTTTCAAATGCATCCTTCCTCTGCTCAAATTCATTGCCCTTCCCATTAAGGAATAGTTCATGTGTGTGTCTGGCATACATGTGGAGTTCCAACATGAGAAGAACAATGAGAAAGTGAGGAGAAGCATGACCACATGATGCGTAAATCATCCTGTGGATCATAACCGACTTCAAAGACATCCACTCCACCTCCTAAAGAACTCATCCTCTCTATCTCTCTCAATGCTTCCGTACAACAACAGTAAACTGCACAATGTCTTCAACTAATGTAACTTAGATACCTGCCTAATCTGTTGATCTCCATAGGAAAGAAAGAGTCAAACAGGCAAGAAAAAGCAGGTTGGGTAAGAATGTGGAGACAATATATAGATAGATTTATCAAATGGAGGGAAAAAAAACGAAAAAAAACAACTCCTGCAGTCATCTGTAAAAAGTATACAGCCTGACAGGAGGCGGTAGACTCAGAGAGAAAAGAAGTATCTGGCAACAAGGTGAAGAAGGAGCACAGTAACAAGGGAATAAGAGCTAAACAAAAGAGTGACAGAAGCCCCAGGTAAGTTCTTTTTCTAGCAGTAAGAGAGATAGAGATGGATTTTTCAAGTGTAATAACTCAAGTGAAAGCTGGATGTTGTCTCAGTGTAATTCTATACTTTGTTTCCTCAATCATGGAACAGGATTATCCATGCTTTTCTCAAGACTCAATGAGCTGCATTGTTTCCTGCTACATTATCCAAATGACTTGTAATTGTCAATAAATTATACCACAGTAGGAAGAAGAAAAAAAAGAGAAAAATGCATCTATTAACAGAATATGATATGGCTAAATTGATTATTTTTTCACAACAATTTCTTCATTCTTACTCAAATGTGTTTCATGAAAAGGAATAAGGATGATGCTGCTAGAAATATATATGCATGTAAAAATATGTTGAATTCAGTTTTTTTATGGAAAAATAGCAGCCATACCAGAATGGTTCAGTCTGAAGTTTCCTTCCTAAAGCTAAATTTCTCATTTTCCCCTTTTAGCACATTTGATGTCTGAACCATGAACCTGAGCTTGTTGCTTGTCTACTTGTTCCTTATTCACCCGTATTCAACCATGGTAAGTCTTTCTTTTCCACCAAATTGATTGTTTACATCTGTGTTAGAGTAATTCTGAAAACATATCAGAAGTTGTGAACTATTTGGATTCTTCTCTTGATTCACCTACTTGCTGTAATCATGAAGGTTGTTTGTTATAGGTGTTAAAATAAAAAAAATTTGAGTTATGGCAGCATGGCTGCAGTATTTGTGGTCACCTGTTTCCGATTTGATCTGGAAAGACTGAGGGCAGATGTGGACCTGGTAGAGACTACAAAGTTTATGGGGAATTTAAGGTTAGAAGTGAGGCAAATGAGGGAAGGTGGGTGAGATTTAAAATACAAACAATGGTTTTATTATTTTTTTTATGCTTATTATTACTTGCTATATACTTCAGCATGTTTTATTTATGGATCAGATTAAAGACTGATAATAAGTCTCTAAGTTTTAAATGAAAGATAAATTTACACCTGAGGTTAGGGTGTGCCTTCAAGACAGAAACCACAATAACCTTCAATGTCCATTAAAAAGTATGATAGGTAACTTTCAGAAATATGTGTGTTTGTGATTCAGGGAGGCAGAGCTCAACGCAGACAAAGACAAGCTGAAGAGAGTCTTAGACCGTATTTTGGCAGAGTGGAGCCTGGTAAGCAGAGTAATGCTTATAAAATATATCAGGTAACAGTTATTTGCAAAAAGTTTTAAACCTAATGGCATTTGGATATTGAACAACGAAACCATATCAGATGTTTAATTATTTCTGAAAACAGATGAATATTTGAAATTAAAAAAAAGGAAAGAGACATTTTTACCACAGTGTTTCGTCTTGATTTGCCACCATGTGTTATTGCCATGCTCTTCAATGGATACTCATGACATTCTTGTTATTTGCTTGTTTTTTAAAATGAAAATAACTTTTTGATTTATCAGACAAGGTTTCTCCTACACTTCAGTAAAAATTAAATTAATTTGGGTTTGGGTTGTAAAGCATCTTGTTTGTGGACCAAAATAGCTGTTTCATATGTCATGAAATACATGCCATTGATAAAAATCATTAAGTTCTTTGTCATCCTACACTCAAAAAGTTCATTAAAAATTTATTGAACTATTTGCTCACTTAGTCTTTTTCAAAGCAGTAAAACACTCATGTTACTGACCTGTGTTTGATTAACATAATTGTTTAAACATTTAGATAGAAAGCAACAGAAATGTGAACAAAATTTGATATTAAAACATTTTAAGCATGTCAGGTTTGTATTTCTGTCAGGCACTTTTGTTTATGGATATTTGCATTTTCCTGCAGGAAGTAAAGACAAAAACAAGGATAAAAAGATTTTTTTTTAAAAAAAAACATAGATATCTATCTATAATCAGTTCACTGGAAGGAACTTCCCCCAGTCAAAGCAACAGTATTGTACCTTTCATAAAAGTATCTAACACTATTATCAGCAACATGAATTAAAAAGACTTAATTGAAAATTATCTTTACACCAATTATTACTAGAACAGTAAATTAAATTTAGTTATTTAGAAACATAATTTGAAAATGATACTTATTTCTTGCTGAAAGATGAGCATAAGCTTGCATGTTGAAGATATAATTAAGTCATGTTTATCACAAATCTAAAGACCTGTCTCACACTGTGTAAAAGAAAGGCTTTCCATTTTGAGTCACACACATGTCAACACTCTTGGATGTCATTATTTCATTGCAGTTCAATTCATTGTTCAGCACTCAACAATTCCTCATAAAACTACTTTATACTATCTATTCTACAGGATTCTGTCATTAACAACAAATTTAATCTGAAAAGCTAAATAAAACACTTATAAAAAGGAAAAGGGCAATATGATATAAATTAAATTCCACTGTAAAAATAAACAAACAAATAACAGCATTGTTTGTTTTTCTTTTTGTTTGTTTTGTTT
>JBAMHW010000018.1:20511307-20571680 GCA_037177495.1 Rhadinocentrus ornatus | reverse complement strand
TGTGTGTGTGTGTGTGTGTGTGTGTGTGTGTGTGTGTGTGTGTGTGTGTGTGTGTGTGTGTGTGTGTGTGTATATGTGTGCGTGGTTTGTAGAGGAGATATATGGATGGCACTTTTACCATGTAGTAGAATTGTTATGAGCTTGCCAGAATCACATTTTGGGAGTATTTTAAGGTTGTGCTTGTTTATTTTCTCATTGGTTAAATGAATTACACTGTTTTAATATAAAAATATGATTGTGGAGTTAGGGACAAATTACAGGTGTTTTTAAGTGCTGAAAAGAGCAATGCACAACACACGGAAAATGAGGGGTGCATACACAAAAGGACATTAAAAGGAAGAAGACAGGAAAACATTGAATAAATTCATATGTACATGCAGTGAGGTAGAAAAACAGCAGTGAAATTCTATCAAGTGTTTGCATATTCCTGCCATCATCTTGTCATCCCCCATTGTGAGCAGGTCAATTCTTTGACCGTTGTATTTATTTATTTCTTCTTCTTTTTTTTTTTTTTTTTTTTTTTTTTTTTTTTTGTTGGTGGGGGGTGAATCCTGCAACAGATCCTGCAGGGACCACCCCATGCCATTTAATCTGTCCCTGCCCAAAGATAACAGAAGGCAGATGGTCCTGCCAGAGCCTGGAGAGATAGAAGATAGCTAATACATTGTGCAGACAGATAGCACACAGCACTCAACCTGTCCCACTGAAACTGAGCCTACATTACCTTCCAAATAAGAAGGCAAAAAAAAGAAAGGGTACAAAGAGACAGAAAAGGGCAAACAAATAAGAGCTTGACTTAATTAAAATCCAAACAGTACCCAGAAATACAGCATTCATTTGAATCTGAGATAAACATAATAGAAAGAGGAAACTCATATTTACAAAAAGAGAAACAAAGATCTGAGCTGAGAGTAAATGGGACCATAAAGTCAGGAGCTCGTGTGTTTAAAGTGAAGTGTGTATTTATTTAAAAAGGGTGGTAGTTAAGTTCACAAAGCTCCCTCTCTCTGTTAGACACAGCCTTTTTGCCTTATGAAAATTCAATTGGCCATAATTTGCTGAGGAGCCATATGCATATTTAATCTGCGGGCGCGTTTTGAAGGAACAAGCCCGCCAAGCTTTTTTCTGTCTTCATCTTCATTGAGACTGGATGAGGGGGAGTGTGTGAGAGGGGCTGTGAGGTTGTGAAGCGTCTGGTAATGTGTGACACACTGGACGATTGGCACAGGGGCTAAAGTAAACACCAATCAGCTTCATATGTCTGGCTAAAACTCAGATGCACATTCACTGTGAGCTTATTGCACTGCAAAGATGTTTTTCTCCACCGACTCCAACCATCTCTTCTTCAGTGTCACTTTCAGTGCTTTGCCTCTCTCCATCTTTTTTCCCTCTAATTACTACAACATCCTCCTCTTCTTGCTCTCCATTTCCACAGCCCTCCCTCCCTCAGTCTTCCTTTTCTCTCCTCCCTCCCATTTCAATCTGTTTCTCTCTCACTGCATGACTCTTAGTTAAAGCTTTATGGGTCGTTCACTCCCCTCTTTCTGTGTGAGGATAATGAGCAGACGCTTCTGTGTGACTTTGTAGCTGTGTGACAGTTTGTGAGTTTGGATCTCCGAGTGTCCCGGGGCCCAAAAGTCTCTGATGTACCTTTTGTAGATGCCTCCATGCTTCTACTGTGATTGTCATTTGATCCATAGGAGACCATACTGACATTATACACCTTGTTAGGTGAAGGCAGAGTGTGTTTGTGAAGACTTTGTGACTTTGAACAAATGTGTTTTCTCTGAGGAGAAAGAATACTGAGACCTGTAATTATCTACTGTCACTAAATCACAACCACACACACACAGACACATAAATACACCCACACATATATATGAACATAAAAAAGTTTGAAAAATGAAAACAAAGAGACTGAAACTGATACCAACTCCTCTTGTAAAGAACTTCATTATTTCTGCTGTTGGGCTGTATCAAAGCATCTCCATATGCTGTTTGTGTACTTTTTACTACATCAGTTTATCACTTTTTTTTCTGATAAAATTGTTTGCTAATGCCCACAATGAAAGATATTTAGAGAATAAACCTATTTGAACCCTCCAACTAAAAATAGAGATGAAAATATAAAAGCGTAGACTTCAGAGCCATATTAGCAACCCACTTCACACTTTGAAAAATGGTGCAATTGGTGATTTTTTTTTTACAGTGAGTGTCAAGCCGTGCTTCACACACATTTCCCAGTAATATAGCACTGCAATTACTTATCCCTGACATGAATAATTCTCTCTGAATAGGATAGGATGTTTCTTCATATCTGAGTGTCATCAGCCAGTTCGGCTCTTTAGTGCCTGTGTGAATAGTACAGTCCAAGTTTAACCAAGTCTTCGGGTGCTTTCTGTTTTTGTGTAGTGCTGATAAACTTTGATTAATGCTGCACACTTTTTTCTCTGTCTTTTCAGAGTTTGGGAGATAAGTCGAAGAGGGAATCAGAAATGGCACTCACATCATTATCCTGGTGTCTTGGTGCGGTTTTGGTGTTGGTTTGTTGCTCTTCGTGGTCCCAGGTACAGTCAGCTCTGGCTCCTGAGAACGAGGTGCCACTTCGACCAACTTCATGGTTACCTGAGGGAAGGAGAATGTCTGTAACGCTCCCTAAAGGAAAAACACGCAGGTATCATACATTCATTTGGTGGCTGATTGTCTGTGGGGCTGCAAGATTATTTTCAATCCTGAATCATTATTTAAAATGTTTCTGTGATTTTGAGAGTAGTTTCTTCTCTTGGATCAAGTCAGTCCAAACATGACAAAGTATAATAGAAAAACGTTTGGATTGATTTTAGCTTTAAAAATGTCAGACGTTGATCCTAGCCTGACTATAGAAAAAGATCAGATCTGAAACCTTCACAGCAGAGCTAGCTAGTGCTTGCTTTCTGAAAAGTGGGAGCTGAAAAATCTTCTCTCCCTGTGTGCTGCAGTCTGTCCACCAGTGCAGTCATGCAGAACCACACAGCAAATAACAGAAAAAAAACACAGATTCAGAAATTAATCACTCTGTTAAATATGCTACAGAGTGCCCTTGAAAATGACAATGTCGCACATCTGTTCGGAAACAACCACCATCTGCACATGCTCATGAATAATTGCATTTGTGCTGAAGAAGAACAAATATTTGTTAAGAAATCAGCATGTAGCTAAGCCTAACTTACTGATAAGAGATTTCACTTGACACTTTTGTTTAAAAAAAAAAAAAGGAAAACAATAACATTGACATAAAAGATGGCTGAAGAATAGTGATGGTTTAAATTAGAATAAAACTCACTCAGCATGATTATACAAATCTGCGGTCCATCTTGAACAGCGATGCCAGCCGTAGATATCCATCTAGAAATGTTAACTCATCAACTGATTTCTAGGTCACCTTTCTTAATCTGCTGTCAATTGACAGATCAGTATGTAGGCAAGCAAAGACAAAGCCTATAAAAAAAAGCTTGGAACAGCTCTGGTGCAATAAAATAAAATATAAAGAAGACAGAAAGAAACTAGTTCACCTTATCTGAAATCCATCCAACAAAATGAAGGAATACTGTCTGCAATAGAAGAAATCTTGTCATCTCATCCATCACTTTGCAGCTGAATAGAAATAGGATGTTATCTTTTTGACATTCCCTGTGAAGAATCAAGCCACAATTTGTGGTTATCTTTGGTGTCTGTCCACAGGTTATACTTTACGCTGAAGAAGAAGGCCTCTGCGATGTCAGTGACTGTCAGCCCCTGTGACCTTCCAATTGAATGGAGCTTGGCTGCTCGCACTTTGAAGGACAAACCCCTCAAAAGCCTTCACTGTGAGTATAGTAAGACCACAAACTGCTCCTCTACACACTCTGCAAATCAGCACTACATCTGGCTAAGCTGAGACAATCAATTAGATATTATCATGACAGTTTGGGGATTTAGTGAAGGACAAAGCATCTAATCTCACCTGACTTTGTATTTGTTGAAGAAAAATATCTTTAGGTACATGTTTGTGCTTTTTCAAGAGTTTTTTTTTGTTTGTTTGTTTGTTATGTCTTTATTTTTACAGCTTACAGTTTTACTTTACTGCTACTGTTTGATCTTGTTTATACTTCAAAACAGACCATTATGAACCTTTCATTTCACTTCATTTATGTGTTTTTAAAAGTTATTTTTCCTTAAATTTGTCTCCAGACATCTCCTCATCAGCACATTATACTCATCAGACCAAGTTCAAAGCATGGATAAAGGAATCTGTGAGAAGGGCAGAGACAGTAATTGCGGTAGCATAACTTTTTAAATGTTATAAGAGGTGTTGGATTTTGAAATATCATGAAACACAACAACTCTCAATTTAAATAGTGAAAATCAATTAAATAAAACCAAGCTTCGCAGTATTGCAGTGACCATTAGCTGGAAAACCAAAATTCATTGATTAAAAAAACTCACAGGATCAAATATACTACAGCACAGAATAACACAATGACTTAAAACTACTCAGGGAAATGAGAATAAAATTGGGAAACTAATTAGGTAAAGATTTGTGGGGGGAAAAAACCCACATGGGTCTTGTTGCACTTTTCCAGGTTACCTTTACTACATGTAAAACATCATTATGAAGTTTTAAAATGACACATGAATCATTCAGACTGTGAGCTCAAGGGTCCCCATCACCGGTTTGAATTATTTACTTTGATACTGTAACATTTGGTCTCATTTGAGAGAGATTTTTCTGCTCCAGGAGACATGAACTGTGAAAAGTGGTGATATTTGGGTTGTTTTGTTTTGGGTTTTTTCTTTTTCGCTGTTTTTATGGTTGTTTATTTGCCAGCTGCTAGCATCATTCAGTTGAAGAGTTTTGTTGTCTACTTCAAAATAAATACTGGTAATAATGTTTGAAGTGGCAATCGACATTTTATGTTTATTTGTTAAGTGCACATTTTTTTCAATATTACTCTCTTGAGTTCACACGGATAGCAGACCTTCTACGTTTAAAGGATAAATATTGAGCAATTGTACAAGCAAATTATGTTTAAATCAATTTCTGCCATGCTGCTCATGTTTGTTCAGTTACTGTTGCAACCATCTCCCACTAAACTGCAATGTTTTCTTTTTATACTTAGCTACTGTGGCCTGCTAAATAAATATCACAGATGCACTTTTTCAAAAATCGGACAAAGAAACCAAGAACAATAGTTTAACCTCATGGTAAACATACAGCAAAAACCACGATTATACCACCTGTGATTGTTTTTACCACGAGATCTTGGACTCTTTCACCTAGCAAACACACTGTTAGCTACTGCCATAGCAGGAAGAAAAAATACACCAGTGATATTGTTATTCTACATTCGATTATTATACAAAACCTATGCCAACAGCTTTAGAAAATATGCATGGCACAAATAAAGCCTTGTGTGAAAAATGGCCTGCATTTGCATTTGCACTTGTAGCTTCTCCCAAACATGTCTAGAAGATCAGTGAGTTGAAAGTGGCTTATTCTTTTGTGTTTTTATCCTTATTTTTTTCTCTTTCCTTTTAGGGAGTACTAAAAAGAGTATGCCTGAGGTGTGGTGGCGAGGTCCTGGGACTGAGGAAAAAATACACAGCTTCACTGGTAATGCCGTGAACACCTACAGAGGCCCTTCCCATTCCCTCGCTTCCATCTACATCTTGAGGCTTTGCTCCAAACAACAGAACACCAGAGCTATCGTGTACCTCCATGAAGGCCTGGGGCCCTCCGGCATCTTTCCTCTGCTCCCAGGTGATCCACAAGTTCACTTGTTAGGCGTAGGCATGACAAGTGTCACCCTCACTTGGACCCCCAGCACCTCTGTAACCAGCCTCCCATATGAAGAGAACAGTTATAGTTACTGTGTCCTTGTCAACTCTCTTCAGAACTACCCCAGCCTTTGTGCTGTGCAAGAAAACACGAGGAAGGAAAAAAATCAGAAACAGGATAAGAAGGAGAGGAAGACAGTGACAGTGTGGCCAATTTTGAAAGACTGGTGGTGGCAGCAGTGGGACACTTATCCTAAAGCCCAGAATCCATCTCCTTCCCTCGCTGATGTGTATGCTGATCTCCAATGTGTGTGTCAGGGGACAGACAGTGTTTGCACCGTCTCTGAGCTCCTGCCTGACTCCCCCTATTACTTTGATGTTTTTGTGATTGACAGAATAAATGGTACCAGCGCTGCATACAAGGGGACATTTGCTCGAACACATGAAGAGGCTCGACCTGCAATCACCCCTTTGAGAGAAGGAGAGCTGAGGTGGGTGACATTTAAAGACGGAGGCAAAAACTCAGAGCAGTTATTCAGTTTCCGTCCTCGGGGCTGGCAGCAAAGTGGCCTCCTTACCTTACAGAGCTGTGATGGAGGTGAAAAGAACAAGGTAACTGTGTCTAGTAAAGGCCATGTTTTGACCTCTCAGGGTGTTGGAAGAGATTTGGCACACATTTGGCTTCAGGGAAGTCCTTCCTATCTCATCCACTTGGAGAGAGAAGGAGCTGGACAGACCTCTTCTTTTACAGACCCAAGTCTACCAGGGGGTTTGATGGCTTCAATTAAAATGCAGATATCATCAGCCTACCACCGCAGAGGGGTCCCATCTTTGCCTTCCACCCTGCAGATAAAATCCTTCAACCGGTTGCGTGGATGCAACAGCATCACCCTGGCTTGGATGGGCACAGAGGAAAGAAGCCTGTACTGTGTGTACCGCAGAAAGCTTGAAAACCTTGATGCAGAGGCCGGGGGAGTATCAACTCTAACTGCACCCTGTTTGGGGCCAGAGTCCCGCTCTGACACTGAGAGGGCTCTATGCAAGTATTTCCAAGAACTGAATCCTCGAAGGGCTGTCACTACCGCTGTGATCGGGGGCCTGGAGCCAGGAACGTCCTATGTGTTTGATGTCTATCTAATGAGACGCTGGGGGATCCCTATCAAGTATGCCAGCAAGATGGTGAAGACCAGAAAGGAATGCTGAGCTGCTGCCCTCTAGAGGAAGTTTTTGAACTGTCCCAGTTTAAGGGAAAAAGCATCAGCCATGGACATGCTGTAAAGACTGACCAAGAGTATAAAGCCATTTGACTGTTGTGGACAAAATTATCTCTTGGAGGAGCAGTGGGTACATTCAAACTGGAAAGCATTAGAGAAGGATCAGCACACCAGCAAAAGTTCATAACATTTACAGTACAACTCGTGTGCTTGTGTCATTTTGTTTCTCATTGTTGATCATGCTAATGACATGCCAATTGTCCAAGTGCTTATTTTGTGTCTGAGTATAAAGGACATGCAAGGTTTGCAATGACAGAAAGTCAATAGAAAAGCAACGGCAGAGATCGTGCCGAATATGCAACAGAAGCAGATGGGGCAATAATTTGACAACATCTGAGACAGCACAGTTTGCAGTGTATATTGCCAGTTCAGCATATTGTACAGGCTTATAAACACAGGTGGGCGCAGTTTAAAGATGCTAATTTCAAAGTCAGTGTGTACCTTTGTGTTCTGCTTTCGCATGAAGCAGTGAGAAAAACTTAGTGACTTGCCTTAGTGTCTTCAATGTATTCTTGTGCTGCTTCAAACTCACCAATAAATACTACGGTATCTAGATGTTTTTGGTTTATGATTTTCAAGAATTAATCTTGAAAAAAAGAAAATACACGCTGAATAAATGAAAGCATCAACAGCGATATATATATATATATATATATATATATATATATATATATATATGTGTGTGTGTGTGTGTGTGTGCGTGTGTGTATACAAAGATTGAAAATCAATATTTGATATGACCACCTTTTTTAAACACAGACTGAACGCACTTAAACTAGTTTTCTTGTAATGGAGTTGGAGCTCTGGGGAGGATTCATGAGATCTGGTACTACTAAATTTTCTGTCCAGTTTTTAATTTGGCATACATAAGCTTTTTCTCCCTGTTCTTGTCAGCCAAGAAATGCCAAATATCCCTGATAATAGCACTTGGTTGGTGCAAAAGTACAATTTAATTCTTATAAAAATATATCTTTGGTATTTTTGTAGATGTAATTAATGAAATGGGGTCAAGTGATTTCTGTTTGAAACATTCTGCAAGTAACAAAGTACACTTTAAAACTGCATTGTTAAGTTGTCTGTAATATGCAGTGCTCATCTCAAGTTTTGTTCTTTTGTTTTTTTGCTTCAATGATTTATTGGTCAGTGTTAGGTAGCTTAACAAACAGAATTCCACTCATCACAATATGGTCAGTCTCAAGGCATGAGCTGAAAATGAAAATGAAAAAGCAGAAACAGTCTCTCAGAGTTTTTACTCCAGATAAAGGTAAAATACACAAGAATGTTTGGCTCCTTGGCAGCAAAATATAGAGAAATGAATAGTGATTAAAAGAGTATACGTGTATTTATTAAATTAATTTATTATTTTTATCTATTTTTATCCATAGACTTGTTTTTTTATATATACTGTATATATTCTTTATCTTACTTTTTTCTATGGAATTTTTGTTGTTTTTCTGTTACTTAGTCAGTCGCTGTAATACAATTGCACTATGCATATCACTCAAAAAGTTCTTAAAAAGTACACAGCATGCACAGAATGTTACATTTTGATTGGAGGCATTACTTAATGGTTATAGAAACTCAATTTTGCAAGAATACAGATCCAACATTACAGTCATTTTACAGTCATTTTTTAGCTGACGCTTTTATCCAAAGCGACTTACAATGGTTAGGCAGTAGTGTTAAGGGTCTTGCCTAAGGACCCAACTGGAAGGTGTTAACATAAAATATTTGCTATTAAAAATACACTAATGAAATAACGGAAGTTCCCCTTTCATTTGCCTGTTAATTTTCTTGTTTTACAGAGTTTTTCAATTTCACTTGGCTCTCCAATAACTTTCAACAAACTAGCAATAATCCATATTTAAAAAAAAAAAAGAAAAACAAATAAATGCTAATTTACATAGACAAAAAACAGCTCAATATATATGAAAACACCTCAGATTTTCCAGATATTTAGATATGGTGAACAATATATAACGTCAATTATAAAAGTCTACATTACGCGTTTGTGGAGAGTTTGATCATGACAACCAATGAGCAGCCGCTTGTGTTATTACGTAAGCGCGTCGCTGTACGTACGGATGTATGTGACAGACCAGCGCGCGAAATTAATATAGCTAACACAGAGAGAGCAGAAATAGGATTAATCTGACTTTTACAGTAAGACCAATCGGTTAAAATACAGCGTAAATCTGTAAACACTCAAGAGTAGACATTTTACTGGTCAGAATCATTGTCCAGTTTAATCAGAGTGCTGTCAAGATGGGTTTGCTCGAGCGGTGCCAGGAGCTCTTCAAGACCTCCAACTTATATGAGGTGCTGGGAATAAACAAAGGGGCGAGCGAGACAGAGGTCCGGAGGAGCTACTACAAAGTCTCGATGAAAGTACATCCAGACCGGGCCCCTGAAGATCCGCAGGCAACAGAGAAGTTTCAGGTTAGCTTTCCATGTTGTTTGCCATCAGAAAGCACATACGCATTGAGCATAGAGTAAGCTAGGTTTATTAGCTAGCTAACACAGCTAACGTAAGCTCAGTGGTTGCAGCCATAACGACTTATTTTTTCCCCGCAAACACAGGATAAGGTTATGTTTAGCTTAACATAAATAAAATAAAACCCTTGTCTTGTGTTGTAACAGACTTAACTCCTTTAGTTGTCATTCTTATAGATAAGTGTCTGTTAAAAATACCAGCACAGTGATTGCAGTATTATTTCAAATTGACAAAGCCAAAGGAGATAATCATCATGTCTAACGCAGATGTTTAGAGTACTTCAGTTGTCCAAAACATCTCCACATCCTATTTGTACAAGAACACATTTTCTTTTGTAAAGGCTGTATGTGTTTAAAATTTGCTTCCAGGTGTTGGGAAAGCTGTATGCAGTGCTGAGTGATAAGGAGCAGAGAGCCATTTATGATGAGCAGGGAATGGTGGATGAAGAGTCTGATGTCCTCAGTCAAGACCGCTGCTGGGAGGAATACTGGAGACTGCTCTTTCCTAAGGTATGGTAGCTCAGCAGTTTTTTTTAACACAGTAAGGTGAATATTTGATACACATTTTATGTTAAAATACAACTATCTCAAACTGTGGATCTCAAGAGCTACCGTCCTGCAGGTTTGCAATGTTTCCGTGCTGTAACACGCCTTGACAACAAGCTGTTGAGGTAAACCTGAATCGCTTGTTGTCAAGTTCTGCACAAGCAACTGTTAATTTGGAGTTTGTTTAGAATTGGAGAACCCTGTTGTAATGCCCTTGAGTAAATCAGTTCTGTACCAGGAATATTGATAATAAGTTGATAGTCTATTGTGGCTCTTTATCCGTCTCTTAGATCACAAAGGAGGACATTCTGGCTTTTGAGAAGAAATATAAGGGTTCTGACGAAGAACGAGAGGATGTGATCCGGATTTATGTGCAGCATAAAGGAGATATGGATGCCATTGCATGCTCGGTGATGTGCTTCTCTCAGGAAGATGAGCCCAGGGTGTGTAGCATTATCCATGCCGCCATAGAGAGTGGAGAAGTTGAAGCGTTCCCAGCATTTACTCAGGAGTGTGACAAGAAGAAGAGGGCCCGGAGGAAAAGGGTGAGAAGTGTGTGGATGCTAAAATAAAAAAAACCCTCAAAGCTCAGACATAGTTTTTCTTGTTTATTTTGATTTACTTTCCTCACATGGCAATTTGCTTCGAGTAGTAAGTGATATGTCAATCTAAGCATCTTGCTGATCTTCCAGGCTGACAGAGAGCGAGAAGAAGCAGAAGAAATGCAAAAAGAGATGGGGCTGGATGATCAGGATGAAAGTCTTGTGATGATGCTGAAGGTAATATATGTATACATGCATAGTTCTGAAGGGGTTGTTTATTTTCCTCCTCAATTTCAACTTAAATTTCTCATCAATTTTGCAGCAAAGGCAGCAGTCCAGAGAGAAGAATTTCAACAGTTTCCTGTCAGACCTGGAGGCAAAATACTCCAAAAAAAGTGCCAAAACCCCAAAAGGAAAGAAAGGAAAGAAGTAAATGTCAGAAAACATCTTGTCAGTTTAAAGTCATGTTCAAACAACATACCAGATTTCTTCCTTTAAAAAGGTCATTTTAAGCCTCAGAAGGTTTTAGTCTTGACACAAAAATGTAAATGCTTTTTGTTCTTGTTTGCTGTTCAAGTTTTCATATGTTAATAAATTTGCATGTATATAGCACATCGCTTGTTTTTATTATTTTGTATGTAACAAATAAATAAAAAAAAAGCATTAAGGAAAAAAGTGTTTTTCAAGCTTTGTTGCCTTTGTGGCAAAGCTAACTGACATCTTAAAGATAAACATCCTGATGTTATCTGTGAAAGCATGCCCACCTAGCTTTACTCAGATAAACTGGGATCACATTTAATACAGTTCTTTGTACATAATTAATTACCTTTATTTACAATTACTTTCATGTACACGTATTCCTACATTGTAGGATAATTCTAGTAGAAGCACTTGTTCAGTCCATACAGCTGCCACATCCTTTCCTATTATGATTTTTAGTCGGCTTTAATAGAGAGAATGTGGCACCTGTTGTCACTGGCTCCTTTATGCACACAAGCTGCAGATGAAGATTTTTTGTGCAGGTTTAAAAAGTTGTACAGTACTAAATTCTGATGTAACGGAGAGGAGAAAAAAAGTAGTTTTATCCTCAATCCTTGTCAGTGGTTCACACATACGTAGATGTGTGTACAGACACACATTTAGATCATGCATATATCCACACATAGCTTATATTCTATAGAAGGACGGAGTCACTTTTGGCTGTTTGGCAGCCACATAAGCTGATTTCTGAAATACAAAAATAAGCCTTTAACAAAAAAAAAGCTTCACCCAAGCAGCATTGCATATAAAAAAAATTGCTACTTCTGTAAAACAAACTGTTAAGTGGGCACAGATGCTGCAGTGTTGCTTCATGAAAAGATAAATGGCTAAAGATCATGGAGATGGGAAGGGAAACTACAAGCCAGGTCTGCTGGCTCTGGATGAGACGCCTCCGCGAGTGTAGGCCCGAGATAGGACTGACACAGGCACCAGTGGAGCTGTGGGATAAAGCAAGAATCTAAAGTTAATGAAACTTCATCCAGTTGGTGAATTTAACTGGAAGCCAGCTGCTGTAAGCTCTAACTTTTAACACTTTATAAAAGTCTGTAAGCTTTTCGCCAGCTACTTTATTCTATTGACCTGGGACAGAGGCTTGTGGGTCTGGCTCATCTTCATCTTTGATGGGCGAGTGTCCCAGCGGGTGGTGAGAAAATGAGTCCAAGAAAGATGAGCTGCTGATGCCGAGACTGATGCCAGTTACACCAATTCCCAGAGAGTCTGGTGATATGAAAGAATACATTAATGCATAAGTGATTAAGAGATGGACTAAAAAAAAAAAAATCCATTTTACAAAAGTTTTAATACATCTACCACTTAAAATGAATGAATATTTGGACAGTAAACTTTGGACTGTACTGTATAACCCAGCCAAGGAATCAAGAACAAGCATAAGAAAAAACAGGATTTTCAATACAAAGTACCCACCAAGAAATGATTATATTTAAGCCTGCAGAGTATTAAATCCTTCCCTTTTCCTACAGGTTTTAAATGATTTCTCTTCAGCTACTCTGGTTGAATTGCTCACCTGTGCCCACAGATGCTCTGCTTGGCCGTCCCTGCCCTATGTTGTCCAGTACTGTGAAGGAACGACGGTACGGAGTGTCTGACTGAAAATAAAACCAGGAATCAAACATCAAACACACTGATCATATTTTAATGAACTGACGAGGCAGCCATAAACCTGATAACTAGAAAAAATAAAGGAACATGAAAGTAAACTGTCAGTTCTTGTATTCTGTGAAACATCTTACTCTGTATGTGTGAGTTGTGTTGGGGCGTGAGAAGGCATCCAGTAGGTGGTGACGATCCCTTGGTATTGAGCTGCCAGCTTCGTCAATTATAGCACTGTGGGCACGGCTAGATGCACCTTTCTGACGCTGACAAGATGAAAAATATCACACATGGCTGGTTACTGGGATTTTACTGTATTTTAACACATGACCAACACATTTTACTAAACGAACCACTGTAGCTGTTGTTTTCTGTTATTTATATGAATTTTGGAGATAACTGGTAGATTTCTAAAACTCCTCATCTGCTTGGTGCTGGTATGGTACCTGTGTGAGCTTGGACTGCTGGCCTGGATGAGATGACTCTGAATCCCCGGTGCTGATGGGAGGAAGGAGTGTGTTTCGGCTCAGAGGCAACAAAGGAGACGTCAGATGACCACTTGCTGTTGTTCTGTTGAAGAAGCCACACACTTAATGAGTATAAGTTGTTTGTTTTATTCTGAATTTTGATTTTAAACGATGGAGTAACTGTGGGAGTTCTACAACACTTAGTTTTAATTGTGAGGATGAAAGTCAAAATCTGACTGAGGTTTTTCTCCACACATCATAAAAGGTTTCAGTTTACCTCCACAGGCAGTAATTGACTTTGAGAAATAGAAACATTTATGACAAGTTCATTTGTTTAGTTGGTTTCACGTATGAAACTTTATGCCATCAGGCACAAGTTGAAAATTAGGCTGTATACGAAATAATCTCACTGCCTCTGCACAGATTCAGAGGCTAAAAAAAGAGAATGAGGGACTAAAAAAAAAGGGCAGGGGTTTCAGTGGGATTCCTTTTAATGCTTTAACTCACAGACGTGTCCCACGGATGACCTCATCCAGGGATACACCTGTGCTGGACTGACTAAAGCTGGGAACCAGTGGCAGTAGGGTTCGAGGAGGAGGATTTCTGCGCCGGGCTGACTGTGTGGGGCGAGACAGCGAGGAAGAGCTCTGCTCTAGGGCTCGGCGAGGGCGAGGCTTGTTGGAGAGGACCACACTGGAGCCTGGCCTGCGGGACGCACACTCCTCTGGCTCTCTGTGTGGGAAGGTGATAAATGTAGAATTTAGCTAGGTGAATTCTCTGCCAAGTAAGGTGTAAAAACCAGAGAATAACATGGTATGATGGAGGTTTGTTATTATTTATCTTGCAAAATTTAAAGTGTTTACTTTGAAAGAAATTTGCATGATATGTACGTCTTATGTGTTAAAATATGTGGTTAACTTCTATTTAACTTCCTATTCCGGTGGAAATGTTTATTGGTTAGAAGAGTGATATGTATCCATACTGGTTTCTCTCCAGTGCAACCAGGTTCCTCTGCTGCAGTGGGATGCCGTGGATCATGATGAGGTCATTCAGGTTGTGTTGGGTTGCTGCTGCTCCTACAGGCACCCTACCAACCTGAGGAATGGTGTGAATTGAGTGAGTAAAAGAAATGTTACAGGTGGAAATGAGAGGAAGAAGGTGAGAAAAATAGATGAGAAAGATAAGGGACAGAGACAAGTGAAAGGAAACACAGTAGAGAAGGAAAGCCCAGAGGCCACAGTTAGTTATTTGCATTTTTGCAACTCAGTATAATTTTAACAGAAATGGTTATTCTTCATGCAGTGATGGACAGTAAGGAAGACCTAATATTTGCTATGCCACCAACTAATTAACAAAAAAAAATAAAAAATACAAAACAAACAAAAACACACATTTAAAATGCATGAAGACAGTAACTACAAAAAACTGTGTCCCAACATTAATAAAAGAATAGAACAATCGAAAGAGAAACAAAGTTGTGAAGTTCAAGGTATGTTGCAGTTAATAAAAAAATGTCAAAAACAAACAAATTTAAAAAAGCAGTGAGAATCCTTTAGAGCTCATCAACAGGCACAAGCACATTTTTCTAGAGATAAAGATAATGAGCCTCTACGGTTGGTGGGCATAAAACACACCACCAGTTTGGCTCTAAATAAGGGAGTTACATACACTGGAAGGCTTTTTCTGCATTTTGGTTTTCCGTCTGGACTTGTGCTTTGAGCCCCTTGACTTTGTGTTCTTTAGGGGAAGAATAGGGATGTCCAGTAAAAGACAGTGGATAGGGAAGAAAAGATGGAGGAAAGAGCATAGAACAAAGAGGTAAAGAAATGAAGAATATGTGAAACAGAGGAAGATAGAAAAAACAAGAACAAAAGAAAAGAGACAAAAAGAAAAGGTCCTCAAACATGGTGAGGTGAAGGGCAGGGAGTGAAGAGGGAAGGAAAGAAAACAGTGATATATATAAGTTAGTGAACTGGAAAAACTGAGAGACTGAAGAGAAACAGGCAGGAGTGAAAAACAAGCGACATTCAAGTTGTTTATCTGGAACAGACATAAGACTTTGCAGTGCTTCTGTTTTCATTAAGATTAAATTTTCCAAGTTAAATAGTTTCCCTCTTTATCACTTTCTCTTCAGTTTTAGTGGTTTAAATGCATCAATTAGACATTAATTAAATATCACATTAAGTTTTATGGGATTGGTTAAATGACAAATTAAAAAAATAGACAAATCCTTTTAAATGTCAACAAGATCTTGAGTTTTGAATTGATATTCTGATCTACTAAGGCAGATGAAGAAGTTAAACCCCCCATTCTAATCCCCCGGCTTGTCTAAGTCCTCCTCAGTCCACTGACCTGGAACTGTGGGCCAGCTGTGAGCGGCGAGACCCGGCTCTGGCTAAGTTTGGGCAGCATTGTGGGCAAGGAGGAAAGCAGCATAAAAGGATTCTGGGAGTCTGACTGTACAGGGCTCAAGCTCCCAGAAATGGTTTCATCATCTGGAAATCACACATTAAATTCATGTCAAAACAGTGACTATATTAGAGTTCAATCTAATGTCAGCAAAGCAGTGAAACTTAAGTCTAACGTGTGGTGCAGCATTCCCAGTGGCGTTGGACCAACTCTTTCATCCAGCCAACCAGCTCCTGCCACACATCATCAAACAGCAAGTCGAGAACAGCTTGATGGCGACAGCGATATGGTGACACAGGAGGCAGACAGCGATGCCGCCGAACTGACTCTGAATAATCCTGGTCCCACTCATTGTCTCTGTGGAAAACAATTATAAATCATTCTAGTTTTCTTAGCATCAAATTCTGTCCATAAGCAGCAAGAGTAGTTTAAATTCTGGTCATTGTGAATAATAACTCTTGAAAGACAGCAACTTACAGATCCCTGCTATCAAAAGCCAGGTATTCCTCCATCAAACCCTCTACTTCAATCACTTCCAGTTTGTCGTGGCTGCCAGAGCCACTGGAGTTGTTAAGAAGGCCATCTAGTTCTCCTGAGGAGGACTTGATCAGGGCAGCTCTCTTGCCCTGCACATTCAACCTTAACCCCCCAAGACAACATAATTAAGTACCTCATAAGAAAAATATGGATAGACATTGACAAACAATTTAGCTGACAACACAAGGCTTAAAACCACAATTAAAATCATGTTACCATCAATACAATTGGATATCCATCATTCTATTATCTAATCTTCATTGTATCAGGTAGTAGCTCTGCCTAGTCCATATGATTTCAGTCTGAGTCATAGCCTTGCTATCAAAGCTGAACATGACTTTGGCCCAAAGAATTGATTGAAAAGTCAGAGTGTCTAGGTCACAAAACCACACAATCATGAAGGACTCCCCTACAAAACCACGTATTTCAACATTTAGACAGTATTCAATTAACACCTGTGACAGAGAAGCAAGAATATTTATTAAGATAATACAGTAGCATGTAGTAGCTCTTGTGAAAAGCAGTTTTGAATAGAAGTATTGTAATGTTTCCTAATTTAATTTAATTTAATTTAGTAAATTAGGAAAGTAGTTTAATAAACAGTGTGAGCGATTTATTAACTGGAAAGGCTGAATAAACTTAACCCATGATGAAGAACTGCCAGTTTGAAACTGGAGAATGTTGTATGTTTAAAATCGCTGTAAAAACTGACATGAATACCAGAAAATGGTGTCTGCTTTTAATTAAATTCACCAGGTAATCTTTAATCAGTTAGCAAACAAGCGTCAGTGCATTCATGACTTACTCTGCACCACCCTTATCTTTCTCCTGGGACATCGAATTGCTGTCATTTCCTGCTGATATGCTGGTGACAGGGCTGGCTGACCCTGGAGAAGCATACCACTGGAAGCCCTCATCAGTGGGACACATCAGCTGACTTCCCAAAATCCTGAGTAACACACACAAAATCAAAAAGTAAAATAATGTTATCCTACAAGAGTGGGATGGCAGTATTAATCTCTGATCCCACTCTTGCCACTCATTCAGAACTAACTGGGCTGCGGCCTGGTGCAGAGAAAGTGGATTGCATACCGAAGATGTGGAAAGCGTGTGGTCCACTGTTGACATTCCTCCTGCAGCCCCTGTGGTATCCCACCCCCAATGCCTCTCCCCTCATACAGCTCTGTGTCAATCTCCTCAAACATTTGCTGCACCTGCTGAGATGCTGCCTTGTCGAACTCCTGTGAGACAAAAGAAAAAAAAAGAATGGAAGTCAAAAAAGTTACTCTGTTCTCCAGCTAAGCGTCTGAATGCTGCTACTTTTCATATTGTTTATAATCTAATGTTGACATATCACTGTTATTTTTAAATATATTTTAAAAGGTAACAAAGAGCTCACACTCAAAGGATGTCTATTTGTGGTCAAGATGAAAACAAGGAGACAAAAAAAGCTCTGAGTAAGTTAGCTTTTAAGACTAAAGCAACTTGAAGACAATCTACTAAATAAATTACAGACTCCCAGAAATGTTGGTTGATCTGGCTCAGAGTTGTAAGCAAAGCATTATACCAAAATACAAACAGAAGTAGGACATAACCAAAGCATCTGCTATTACAAAACAGACACTGGTTACATGTGCTTACATAATGTCCCACACATTTTCCAAAAGGTGTGAAAGGTGGTGAGTTAATCTAATATGTAAATTCAAAAATATGTGAAAGAAGGACGAATGTTAGAGGATGCTTTCAATGCTAATGAAAACATGTCATATGTGACTAACAGAACCAATTTGGCATCATCATAACATGTGAAAAAACTTTTCTTTAGAGTAGACTTACATCGTAACCCCAGGAGAAAACAGAGCTTCTCTCTGTGGAGATGCCAGTACCTGTGGAGCTGTGGATACCTGACCAGGACTGGTGGGAGTCCACTGAGATGACAGTGGTGCAGTCAGAGTGAACTGAAGCAACAGATGTCTGTGAGCTTGACAAAGAAATAGGGAAGTTGTGAGGTTTGTGTAGAGTTTGAAAAGTAATGAAAACAGTCTTTGGTTCCAACATTCTTTTTATCTCCCAGTAGCAGCTGATCATCTCTTTGCATCCCTTCTACACACAGTAAAAAATCAACACCTTGAATCTTTCTAAAGGTAGAGCAAGTCTCTGTTAAGTGGCTGAGGAAATCTAAATGAAGTGACTGCTTAAGCAGCTGGGTATATAATCAAAGTGGAAAATGAAGAGCAAATGTCAGGAGTTATTGAATATTCTAGCAGGCTGCCTCATTATTCATTCTTTCAACTTCACATCTGAAGGAGGCAATGTGATATTAATTAATCCGCTACTTCTGGGTGTCGCATAGCAAGAGTCCTGAGAATCAGCTGTCTTGTTCAAGATGGTGTAGCATTACAAAACACTTACCCAAGAGCATGTGTGTGTGTACTAGTTGCTTGCGTTTTTCTTTTTTAATCATAGACATGTAAAGTTTTGACTCTTTGCATTGGAAGCCATGCCTGCAAGGACTTAGTTACCTGTTGTGTGCAGAGGCAGCTTCCTGCAGGTCGTGGAGGTGGCGTGGAGGAGTTTGGTTATCATCTGCTTCTTCTGGGAGAGGGTGGTGATCAAGGCGGCTTCGAGACAATCCACGACTACACAAATTACAGATTGAGAATAGTTATAAAATAAATTATCAACAAAACAATTATGCCACATTTTCAAATGCACGTCAGTGGTGTGTCTCAAAAATGTATACATTATAAATAGAAAAAAATTTCAGTAAAGTACAAACGTGTTTTTCTTTTTATGAAAACAGCAGAATATCCTGACACCTGTGAAAATAACAGTGTCCAAATTATATAATACTGATCTTTTTGCAGTTTCTGTGACTAAATACTACAATGAACTAATTGCGATCATCACACATCTTTATATATGAAAAGAACGCTTTCAAAGCCTAAACTAGTCAAATTCCTCGTGTTTTTGCAGAGTAGCCACAAAAAGCACAATAACTGGAGACATCATGACCGTACAAGTTATTTAAATTGTTTTTCTTTATTAGTAGTACTTACATCTCAAGCTTGTGCGATACAGGTCTCCTGTTGTATCGTGAAATCATTCTCCTTTGTTTCAGTTTTGTTATGGGCTCAAGCCCTCTCCTCTCATTCTTGCCTCCGCTTCCAGGACCCTCTGAGAAGAGTATAAATGGATGTCCAACATTTCCTTCAACATTAGTCCACACATAAAAGCCCGTAGAGCAAGGGTGCTGGACAGGGTTCGGATACAAATGCTAACGTTGTCTTGATCAACAGGCAATGATAAGTAAAGGCAACGCCTAAAAAATAAGCTAACTAACGTTACAGGAATTGTGGCACGAAATGTCATAAAGACATCAGTAACATTGTAAAAATTCCCCAAAATATAATGATCTCAAATGTATCTTACTACACCCAGAAATAATGGTCTGTGGTCAGAAATGTTACTGTCAATTATGTTTATCCATCAAAACAATTTAGTGAAGTTGCAGTGACGGTCATCAGCTTAGAGAAATTCTTTATGCTAACATTAGCACTATCGACGACAACAATAACGCGGCTGTCATGGATACGCAGGTGCGTAATCGCGTGGGCTCATGGGAAATGAAGTTCTGACAGGTTTATAATTGCTTTTTTGTTAAATCATTTTACTACATTTCCCGTCATTCACTGTGACAATGGGATTACGTTCATGAAGTAAATCCGCTTGTTATACGTGATGCCGTCTAAACTTGAAATCTAGAGTTATGCGAATAATTTATTAGTACGTACAATATTAGCAGAACAAAAATTACATTCGATATTTATGTAGACTTATTTCCCTTTTAATAGCAGAGCTTCTTTAACAGGTAAATCCATCAAGTAGGAACCTTTTTCAGTAGATGTTTGGGGCAGTCGACTACAAATTTTGGAAGGACCTAAACATTCGCAGATGGCGTTATTTCAACGCACTGAAATATGACCAGATGCTGATATTTAAACCCTTCATTGTTATCATTTCGGTTCACACCTACGTATATTCTAACTTTTAGAAACAAGACGAGGTAAGATTTGCGTACACTTTAAAATTATGATTTTTAAAATACATGTAATAAATCTTAGCTGGAGTTAGATGTTAGCTGACAGACGGCATGGACTTCAGTTTTGGTTTTGAACTTAAAGAAATAATTTGGTTGCCGATCGTATGATATGTATATCACATCGGCCTTTTGTCCTTTTTAAAGTTTTTTAAATAAGACTAATAATGGACGCCCTGCAAAGGAGGAGGATTCAGGAGGATATGGTTGAGTACAAACTTTTCTTGATCCAGCCTCACGGTTCAGATTCTCCAAGGACTGAAGAACGCATCCAATATCTGATAGAAGAGATTTTGGCAAACGTTGCCCCTCTTTTAACACAACACATCTGGCAGCATCAACCATTCAACCTGAAGTATTATCCCGAGAAAGGTAGTATGCAGTACTACACATGGTTAATAGGTTGACTCACTGAATACTGGTGCCTTTCTGTTGATTAACAGGAGAGTTTCCTGCTCACATTGGGGGGAGCACTCAGTTTGGAGACAATGTTGAGGACGAGTGGTTTATTGTCTACCTCCTGCAGCAAATTACTGAGGCTTTTCCAAAGCTTGCAGCAAGGTAAGGAGACGGTGTGTGTTCTTTGTGTATCATATTCTCATATTGGCTGTTAGCAGGTCCTCTGCTAGTTTCAAGAGTGTTACTGCATATCACATGTTTTCTTGCAGCACTAATGTCCATCATTGTCTGCTATTTGTGATTTAGAACTTAATGCCTGTGTTTGCAGAGTTGAGGACAATGATGGGGAGTTTCTTCTCATTGAAGCAGCAGAATATCTTCCCAAGTGGCTGAATCCAGACACCAGTGAAAACCGAGTGAGTCATCCAAATTTTTGTTTACTTCTGTTCACCACTGTGTATAAGCAGCTACATCAATAAATAAGTTATCTTGCAGAGAACAGCTCAAACTCGGGTATTTCAAATGGCAGCAGTAGTAGCTTTAACTTTGTGTCTGAACACCAGATGATGAATATTATAAATATAAGGATTGAAAACTATCAGAATCTCGATTAAATAAGGAGGATGAAGTTTTTTGTGGCTTCGGTTCACCACTGTGACAAGTGACCTAGATGCCCCAAATTAGCTTCTCTTACAGAGATTTTGCAAAATTCTGATTTTTAAAATGGCAACTTTGTTTCTTTAAAAGAACTTTCAATTCATATGTGAGATTTTTCTGCTTTTACCTCTATTATTCTGCTGCTAGTGCATACAGTAGTAGCAGATGGATTTTTGTAGTAGCCATATTTTTAAAACATTTGCTCTTTGAATGTCATTCATACAGTGTAATGGCTGCAAACAATGATACCGCTGACTGCTGTTTTAGTCATGTGGCTGTGCCGCTAGTAGTGGCTAAACTGCTAGGTGTACTTTGTGCCAAACTGGCAGGCTGTGCAGACTGTACTCACATTTTCGTTCTTTCTGTATTATCACTTGGGTAGTACTCCTTTTAAATGATTGAACAGATTTGTTTTATTGATGGTTTTTGAGAGCAACAATCGCGAACATACCTTGCATATGGACTTAATTTGCTCCAGGTCTCTTTGGAGATACCCAAACCACCGCCACACAACCAACGTTGAGTAACTTTTCTGACTCTAAGTCATGTCTGGCACCTATTTTGCTGCCCTCAGCTCCATGTTCTGTCATTCTGCTTGCCTAGCTTCAACTTATCCAACAACTTATGGAAGAGGAGCAGGAACAGGTCGACTCTCTTTGGCCGTTGTCGCGCACATTTCCGCCGTGTTTGATCAAGTAACAAACTTTTGGCTAAGTCTTATAATATCTTCCACTTGACACTGTCTGTATTGCTACACCTCCTTTCTTTGGTAGGTCTTCCTGTACAGGGGAGAGTTGCACATCTTGCCCTGTCCCTCCAAATCTAGTGCAGAGGGTTTCCCCCATGATGTTGTACCCAGTGTGATGCAAGCTCTGGCTCTACTTTCTACTCAATCAGAAGCATGCAGACCAAACCCTAAGATATGTTCAGCCGTGAGGAAACGGATACAAGGGTGAGAGGGCTTCCACACATAACAAAAGTCTGCCTATGCCTGAAAATAACATTATTAAATACTGTGCTTTGCTCCTGTAATACAAGTGGAAACAAATTACATGATAACAACAAGGGCAACTGCTTGTGGTCATACTGGCTTAAATGTCAGAATGTTTGATTATAAATTATTAGTGTGGGATAACTTTTCATCACAAACTTAATAAAGCACTTGCAGGAACATATGCAAACCAAACTGCAAAATGTCAATCTCTACTTATCAAAAAGGTACCCAGAGAAGATTAGAAGTGGTCTCCATCGTGCCCAGTGCTTCATACCTGCAGGTATTGCTACTGTGTTGGCACAGCGACCAGATCTGGTTGCCCCTGCAGTTTCAGCTTTCTACCTGCGGGATCCTGTGGATCTGCAGGCCTGTCGGAGCTTCAAGACCTTTCCTCCTGAAACAAGAGTCCTCACCTTGGTAAAAAAAAGATGTAAACATTCATAAGTGTAGTGGGGTAAAGCAAAGAAACAAGGTTTACCTTTTCAAAGGCAAACATTCATGTCTTAAAATAATGCTTCTGTGTTTGGTTTTTTTTCATATAGATATGGTGAACTTTTTTCAATCTTGTAACACAGTATATATTTACAGGTCACATTCACCCGCTGCCTGTATGCCCAGCTGCAGCAACAGCAATTCACTCCAGACCGGAGGAGCGGATTCAACCTACCTCCTCGCTCTCATCCACAGTACAAGGCTCAGGAGCTTGGCATGAAGCTGGTAAGCTTGTGTTTTTCTTCATTGTTTACGATAACTGGGTGTTTGGAGTGTTATTAAAAAAATTTGCGTCTGTGTTTGTTCCCTCCCAATTGCCAGGCCCATGGCTTTGAGATCCTGTGCTCTAAATGCAGACTGCCATCTTCAGAGCCAAATGCACCAGTCAGTTGCAATCCCCAGTGGAAAGGCTTTTTGGAAAGTCTTAAAAGAAATGGCTACTTCCGGGTGAGTCACAGTTTTTAAATAACTTTTCTATTATAAATATAAAAGGATGCAATGGGAGATCAGCATACTCAGATAATGTACTTTGTCTTTGTATCTCCAAATGTAGGAAGAATTGGAAGGTTCGGTCCTTTACAAAGAACTTTCAAGATCTGCAGAAAACTTCTTCAAACTCTCTGTTGCCTCACAGTCCAGGTCTGTGCACACATGTACACTAAACAGCCACAACATCAAAACCAGTTGTGTAATGTGTAGGTAGCAGCCTGTGGGACTGTTGAGCTTGTTTCAGATCATACCCCAGCATCTTGATTGGATTGGGATCTGGGGAGTTTGCAGGCTGGGTGGGGGGTTCTGTGTGATAAATATTCCAGGGCTCGCATATTTAACATTGTATTGTCACCAATCGATGTTATTTCTTTAACTTGTTTATGATTTAAATGTTGGGTCTGATTGGTGCATGCAAGTGTGTGAGTATATATGCCTTTGATGCCCATGTGCATTGGTCTGAATATGCATGCTGTGAATGTTGTTTCAGCATTCTGTCTCCAGGGGAGGAGGTTCTCCAGGTGCTGCACAGCTGCAGTCCATTCAACTTGGAGGAGATGAAGAAACTCGAGTCACAGCTCCCCCAAGAGGACAGTGAGTGAAAAGTCTGACTAAAGATGTATCCAGTTTTCAATGTTAACTTGACAGAAAAATATGGCAAAGTTAGTAGATACCCCCACCTCCACCCTTTTTTTCATGGATCAAATAGTAACTGAACTTCATTTCAAACTTTGGTTGACTTCACTTAGAAATGTAGAAAACACAGTCTTTGCATACATATGGCTATTGTTTTATTTGGATCCTCAGATTCTATATTGTGAGATATTTTCATTGAGGCACTATCCCTACTACATGTGCTGTTATCTCATTTCACCATGAAAGCTTGAACATATAAGGATATGTGTGTATTAAAGTTAGTGTTGTAAGGTTTGTATAATTATTTTAGTAATCAGACACTATCGTTAATAATTACATTATTCCATTAAGTTTTCTGTCTAGTTGGTTTGCATTTCCATATCTCCACCTTTTCTATTAACATAATTTGCTTTTCTTTGTGTAATTTTCCAGGTGACAGCTGGCTGGATCTCACAGCTCAGGATCTGGAGGAGCTGCTGCAGGGAAGAAGCTGTAGTGGAGCTGATGTTGGGAGCAAACAATCCTGCTCCACTAAACAGACGCAGAACATCAGGGAAGCAGAGGAGAGAGGAAAGGATAAGGAAGACACCAAGGAGGAAGAAGAGGCTGGTTACAGCCTGGTAGCAGTCAGTCAAGGACTGAAGAATTTCCTTAATGCCATGTCATCTCATGAGGGGGCTGAACTTCCCTGGTAAGAGAAACTCACTAAATGACTAAATGTCAGCATGTTTAAATGACGCAAGAAAAAAAGAAAAAGATCAGTCTTAGACCCACTAAAACCAGACATGCATGTAAATCAACAACTCTCATACCCAGACTAACACACATCCAGATAATGTGACTGAAAGTCAAATTACTCCTGCATGGATATGCTAACTCTGCTCCCATAAATAATTATAATTTTTATAACTTCACTGTTATCTGACAAAATGACCATGAATGCAACTTGAAGTTGTCTGTGCAGTGAATTCAGCCAGACTTTCATATACAATGATTTCCCACAAAGAAATTTGAAGAAGCAGAATGTCTTTGTGTTTTTCACACAGTCTACAGTGTCAGAGAATTTGCCATATTTTGCTGGACTTAGTCATTTTCCCCTCCAGTGCTTGTTTACTGGGACAGGGAAATGGCCAGGTCAAACTAACCATAGTTTGACTGAGCTGTGCGTGTAACTGTGCTGACTGTTTGATCTGATTAGTTTGGATTTCTTTCATGGAAGACCAGCAAAGACATAACTGCTGAGAGATCAGCACGTTTAACAACTGTGGTCTAAATTATTTTTTATTTTAAAAAAAATTCTTCTCTCAAGTGCATGTGGGTAAATGCTTTCATTGTTTTCTTTATGCTTTGCTTGGATGAAAAAGTCAATTCATTCACAAAGCATGAAAACCACCTTGCTGGTTTATTCAGAAGCATCAATAGTCTCTCTTTCATATCTCAATTTGCCTTCCTCTGTTTTTCAGGAGCAGTGCAACTCAGCCTTTTAGTTTTGACCCAGACTCTGTGACCAACACCCTGGACAGACTGCTAGGTATGTAGAGGTTCAAAAAGATTTCTAACATTTAAAATCCTGACAATTTTTCCTCATTTAGCTTTTTTTTTTATTATTATTTATTAGGAAGCAAGGATGAAGAGCTAGATTCAGATGATCTGGAAGATGATGATGATTTTGATGGGGAAGATGAGGAGGTGGAACAAAAAGAGGAGGGTTCCTCTAATCACGCAGATATGAGTGGGACAGAAACTCTGGACAGCCTCAAAAGATACATGGACCAAATGGATCTGGAGCTGATGAGCACTAATGTAGGACAAAGCTTTGGTCAAAAGGTAAATTCTCTTTATAAAATAGAGACAAAAACGCCCAATATAGTTCATGCATCATCCTCAATGCATATTTTTCCATTTCTGCAGAATTACAGCAAGGCGAGCTTGGACAACGGCTCCCCTCATTCACCTGCTGGAGATGCTCTCTCGATGGAGGATGGAGTAGTGGAAGAGACAGAAGAAGAGATCCAGCCTTTAGATGTGGATGTCAATTTGGTTGCAAACCTGTTGGAGTCTCTGAGCTGCCAGGCTGGGCTGGCCGGACCCGCTTCCAACCTGCTGCAGAGCCTGGGCATGCACCTGCCACCCAACTCTGATCCCTCGTAGAGAGAGGAAGAGGACTTAATGAGGTGATAAATGACAGGCAGCCAAGTCCAGCTCATAACTTCCTTTATTACATAGAGCTGTATGAATTTTTACATTCAAACTCTGTATTTTAATTGTATATTGAAGAAATTTCCTGTAACACAGCTTCAAAAAGGTATTAAGATGTTTGAAAATCTGAAATGTGTACTGTTGAGATGAAATATACCACTGAAAACAAGGAAAATAAAAAAATGTGCTCATTTCAACTTGTTTCAGCCCTGCAAATGCAAATGTTCAAGGTTGTTTTATGTCAAATAAAATGGTTGTCTTCCATGAACATCTTAAGATCTAAAACTTCTAAAGTATAAGTATAAGCAACTATATCAGAGCCCAGTCCAAAGAGATTGAAGAGTCCCTCTGTTACATCTATGTTTAAAGTGACAGTAAACTAAAAATGAACTGCGATAAACTTTTTTGGTGTTTTTTTCATGCATACATGCTCCTTTTGTATAAGGTTGTAATAAATGTTTGTATTAATGATAGACTGTCAGCATAACGGAATAAATATATTTTGTAAAAGCTTTTATTTTACTCTCATTTCTCACATTTTCTTTTTTGCAGCTGCTTATTTCACATTATTTTTCAAAGTATACCTAAAGGGGAAATAACTCATTTTATAATCCAATATACACATACACAATTTAATAGCTTATTCTTACATTTTTGGACAAGTTTATATACGTCAATAATTTAAAACATGCAAAGAAAACAACAGTCTCATGAGAGCAACTATTTAACTGTTCTCACAGTGAGCCCCTTCTCATCTGATAACTGAGCAGATTCATTAAAGGAAAACTTTAACCAACCTTTGCTTAAAAATTCACTCGGAGAAAGAAGTTAATTATTTTAACACTGTTAAGTAAAATGTAAGTCACTCAGTTTAACCGTGTGTACCCAGTGCAAACCACCTGCCCTTCATTATTCCTTTTCATCTGATAACTATCAGAATCATTTAAGGAAAGTATGAAAAGAGATCTGGTTAAAAGAAAAGTGGGACTTTCATTCCTTAAATACTGTTGATTATGTTATATATAAAGTCAAAAGCCCATGTCTTATAAATTAACTCTTTGAAAAAGTTGCCACAATTAGACTTTTATGAATGAAAAAAAAAATATGAATGCTCGCTACTACAATATCACCTTCGGATTCAAAGCACTTGTTTCCAGTAAGGGAACCAGTCTGAGTTTGATCGTTAAGACAGACTACACACCATGTTCTTGAGTGGAATGGGGAGCTTGTTGTTCAGGTAGTTTTGTCCTTAGATGTTTTGGTTATACCTTGTTTTTTCATGTAAAGATGCTAACTCTTCGGAGACGTCATGGTAATCATTTTATAACTAGTCCTTGTGATTTTTGCACAGCGTAAGCAACATCTGACAAAGGCAAAAGGCGTGTTATTATTCATGATAAGGGTGTGATGTAATAGAAGCAACCTAAAAGTCATCACTGATGGAGTAAAAAGATAGCGATAAGTATTGTGGTTCAGCAGAGTGTATTCAACATGTTAGAAATGAGGATCTTACTGTTTCGCAGCTTTACCTTTGAGTTTTTCTGAGAAATTTAATGAGGAGTGGTTTGAGACTCATCTGTACTGATTAAAAGTACAGTGGAAAGATTTGAGGCTCATGAAAATGTTTTAAATCTTTCAATAAGGTCTTAAAGTCAGAAACGATGAGTCATGTCTCAGACTTCTGACGTCTCCTATTAGACACATCAATAATGAATTGGAAAAAATGCATTTATGCTTGGCGCAGCTTTTCCTACTGATTAGCTGCAGAATCACTTGCATCTCTTCAAAACATACCAAGTTTAGCTTTGATTAATCAGATGTTTGAGATCTCACTATCTGCTTAACTAAGTTGTGGATTACAGCTAGCTGATAGAGACAAAGGCATTTGGAAATCTATCTAATTATTTCTAAGGTTGGTCTGAGGATGGTTTATGCCAATCTTAGTGATAGATTGTATTTAACTTTTTCATAAAATCCAAAATAGCAGAAACTAAACAATGATGGCGGGAACCTACACTTTCCATTTTTCATCAGAAAGTTTTGTGCATTTACAGTTCTTAAGGCCAATTTTTTTATGAGTACAATCAGGGTTAGTGGTTTTTCCAATTCACTGAAACTTAAGAAGGTGAAAAAATGGCTGCATCATTGGTCTCGCTGAGTAAAGCAGCGCAGCAGCCACTGGTGATATGCAAAGAGCAGACATGCTGACCATGAAATTGAGTACCATCCCTAGCAGGAGAATAGCGAGCAAGTATCCATGGAAGAGCAGGTTTTGCCAGCTGCTATGCCTCAGCACGAGCCAGGGACTGTCAGGGTGCAGCAGCCACAACACCCCCAACACCCAGCTCTGGTTGACCAGCTGGGTGTAGTAGATGTCAAAAACGGAGGCTTGGGCATCAGAAGGGCGTTGTTGCTCATCTTCAAACACTTTAGCCAGGAGAGTTAAGGAAATACTGTGAAGGATTAAAGCCAGAGGTGCATACATGTACTCCAGAGGCTCAATAGCTGGGAAACCCTTGGATGCTGAGGGAGAGAGGGGGAAACTCATTAAAGATTAAACTACTCAAAAAGTGGAGAACCGACATTTTCACCTGTACAATGCATATAGATATTTACCTGTAAGTATTATAAATGTCCCACTCAAGATGGAAATGAGAACAGAAAAATGATGTGATGGTGGGGATGCTAGCTTCAAAGAGAAACTAAAACCTACGGTTACCAGGGGTAACAGTGGCACAGTGAAGAGGAAGAGGCTGGCGTACAAGCTGCTGGCTTTGGCCCACATAGCCAGCACAGACTGAACACTGTTACAGATCGCAGGTAGCAACAGCCTCTCGCCCAGGACCCTGGAGTAACGTCTGAGAGGCACCAAACCCAGGACATAGAGAAGGTTCAGGAATAATAGGGAGATCAGAACCTGCAGAAGATAAGATCATGTCACTGTGACGAATTAGATAATAAACTATTCTATAAAAGAAAGAAGAAGTAATTGTGATTTGAGTGCGAGTAGCTTTAATGGTGATCAACAGGCATGACGTCACTTGTGAGTCCTCACCTGCAGAAGGTGTTTAGATCATCAAAGCCACCACAGCTTATGAAAAACAATTACATTAGTTGTTGTATTTTGTGCTATTTGAAGAAGATATTGCACATATATGGAGCTAAAATAGTGGCATAAGATTAGGTACATCACATTATTTGAATGTGTGAAAAGAAGTACAAATACAAATAAAATATGCATGTTTAAAATTATAAATCAAATTCTCAAGTCAAATTTACAAGTAGGCTATAGATCAGTTGTGTAAGTACAAATCTGTTTTCTGGCCTTTTACATGCCTAACTGAATACCCAGTAGAGATGCTCAGTTTTCCTCTTATTGCTAATCAATTGCTGGTTACCCATGGGTGTAGCAGTACTTTTCCACGTGGATTTAAGTTTGCTTACACACTCATGACTCCCGTTATCTGTAACTTAATAGCAATTAGATAAAAGTAGGCATATTTAATCTATAATTTTCACAAATAAATTGGATTAAACTTTTTCACACATTCAAATATGATTATGCAAGTTATAAAATGTCTCTATCTCAGCTTCACATCCACAAACACACTTCATGACCTTTTCTTTATCTTTTTCTTCTGAAGCATGATGCAAAAGTTCCATTACCATCAATAAATGCATTTATTGAGGACTTGGATCCAGGGTGTGTGGATAAGAAGCAGAACACGCCCACGCCCAATCATTCACTCACATTACTAAGAGCAATATGCCACGCAAATGAGTGCAGTGTGAAACCGTGAACTATAGCCATTATATCTTTACAGCTTCAATATTTTGCAGGCGATGCCATCATAACACATTTTCTTTCTGTAAAATGTTAGTTAGTAAAATCAGAAAACACAAAGCCTAAATTCTCAGGACTATTTTCATCACAAAAACATAAGTTGCATATAAAAACTCTCAGGCTCGACTCTCCTTCAGAAAACTCACTCGTGATCGACCTTTGCATGGGGTCACATTCTCATGTCAGTGTTTAAAGCAGGCGTTTGGTTAAACGTTTATCAACACTAAACACCTTCTGTCTCACCTCACCACCAACTGACACTGTCCCTGCTCTGTCCTTCAAACCAGCACAAACTTGCAGAGTTTAAAAAAGGCCACTGTATAAAATTTACTGCATCAATAAACAACAATCCATCAAAGGAAACTACTGTACTAGGTACATTGTTCTCAGTATTACCATTAGTTATTACCAGTGTGGCGCTACAGTATCAACACCAGTGGTTGTATAACTTTGCTTATGTTTGCTGAGATACTATAAATGTTGCTGCAGGAAAAGCAAATAGCCTGCTAACAGGTTGCATGCTTTTTATATGCTTGCTCCTGTTAATAAGATCTAATTTCCTAAATGCACAATTTCAATAATCATTAGAGCAGCATAAAGCAGAAATTGACTGGAACAATCAAAGCTGAAGGCACCTACCTGTGTAAAGCAGAAAGCCACAGCATATGGGTAGTGGTACTGTGGGATAAAGATGCCCACCACAAAGTTTCTGAGTTTGTCAGCCAGGCCATGTACAATTACAATTACCAGGCAGAAGGTGGGAAACAGGGGCTTCAGCACATGACTGGAAGAGAGACTCTTCACCACTGATGCACACCATCCTGTCCTCCATCTGCCTGAACTGCGATACAGGAAATTACCAGCATGGATCATACAATACAATACGACATGCATACATTTTCTTGTTTGTTTTTTCATGAATACAGTTGACTTTCATTTTACTTAAACTATGTTATAGATATACTTGTAAAAAAAATAGGATTACCTTTTACCTAAAAGACATGCTGTCATTCTGTGCAGAGGTTGCTTCTCCTTGTGGGGGCGTTATCTGCAGTGGTAGAAGGAGAAATTCACACTATATAGACTAGAAAGTTATAACGTATAGTTAGCAGGTGGTTTAATATCCTTTTAGAGTCATTAGTGTCACTATTTTTCCACAAATATTAGTATTTTAAGTTTCAGCTAATTCATAATGGAAGTAGTAGTAACATTTTCTAAATATTTTTTCTTGGTGTTTTAAAAAAGAAAAGGGCACATAAAACTGACTAATAAACTCAGTTAATATATATTATGCATTATAATAACATTGCAAAAACAGCTTATGCCCTAAAAATGAAAACAAAGCTAACGCACAGCAAACTACACTAAAAATGTTCATATTTTTGAATAAAAGCAGGAAAAAAAGGGTGAAAAACAATTCTTACTCACCATTTGAATTTCTTCATAGAGTCATATTTGATCTTCAGACAACATTTGTGCTAGTAATAAAAAGGTTATAATGTTATTAATAACTGATAACCGTTTAAAACCGTATCATCCTGCTCGCTGTCCGTCTGCGTTAACCTGCTCTGTGAACTGGGGGCATTCACCTCATTTGTTTTTATCTCAGGTCCAGATGGACTTTGTTCTCACTCTGCTGTCATCATGTAATAAAGGAAGCAATCTCATGGGACAAATTTCAAACATTGGTTTCTCAGCCAAGCAGATAACATTTGAGGAATCTTGTATAGATACTTGGTTGCTTACACATACTATTACACATGACGTGTCAAGGATTCAGCTTAGTTTTGTTTTTTTTACTTTATGACAGGAATTCCACCTACAATAATATGTTATCCATTGTAATGAGAGATTTTTAGATTTATCAGTATCAATTTAGCTAAAGTCAGAGGACAGTCCAGGTTATGCTCTCTCCAGCTTTCACACCTGTTTAACACATTCCTGACTGACCCATTCCCAGCTTTATATTCCCAACTCCCCTCCCCCTCTTCCCTCTGTCTGGATTCCTTTTGCATGGCTGCACGCACAAGTGAGGGTCTGCTTGGGTAAACAGAGCCATTAGACAAGGTATAGAGGTGTGTATTCACCCTGAAGCTAAGACAAACACAGCAGCAGAATTGAGCCATTTTATTGATCCAGAGTGCCATAGCAACTTTGCTACACACAGGTGTTAAGCCCATCAAGTCAGCAGACACCAGATGGAGGGTGGTAACTGACGATGTGTGCATCGTTTACATGTAGATACTGCATGCATGGTTAATATTAACTAAGCTGTCTTTATACAAACATCAGTGATATATGTGCTGTTTATCATTAATCACTCATCTCAGAAAATATTGACACGTTAGCATTAAAATCACCCAAAAGCACAGCAGAGGGCAGTCATGCTCTGTTTTAATGTGGGCATCAACGTTAACTTTAGCCTTTAAATGCTGGGACTCAAGTTGGCAAGAAAAACAGGAGTCAAAGAAAATGAGAAAATATACTTTGAATGTGATTGATGCACAATATATATTTACTCTGCAATGACATAAAGTTTACTTGAATATTTTATTACTATTAATTAATCTATCTACAAAGTACTTTGTGGATTAGCATATTACGTTCAAAACATAAAAAAAAAATCAGGATCTTACAGTTGAAAATACCCAACAATATATCACATAGTTCCTTTACCAAGATAGGATTATTATTATTTTTTTACTTTGTGAATAATTTAAATAGTTAATGCCTATTTTGCTTAAAACCCTTACTTACCTTCCTAAGTTAATTTTAACAACCATTACTTCCAAATCATTAACAAGTCTGTTTGGCCTTATCCTAAATAAACTATTTTACCCCTTATTGACACTTAGTGTAAATCAAGTTAATTTGTCTCCATCAACTTCCATCATTTTAAAAAACGCGGGTGTATAGGTTAGCCGTTAATGCTTAAAAATCCCACACTTGATTTTGATGTTTAAACCAATCATAGAACCAAAACTTTTGTCTTCAAAACCTTTGAAAATTGCTGTTTTAAAACAACAAATTGCCTATTTACATTGGTTTAAATGAAGAGTTTCAACCTGAATAGCACATTACAGTACTGAAAATGCATCAATAATGCTATCTTTGACCTTATCTGATCTCTTTTTTGTCTCTGACAATGATAATTTATCTGTACTGCCTCATTTGTCTCACCACACCACATCCTCTTACAAACATATATGGATTAAGCACATTATTGCTTTAGACTGGTTTAAACCATATTTACTTACACTAGTTTGTAGTGTAAATGTGTTCAAGAGACATAGAAGAGTGTTCAACAGGTTACTGGAGTGGGGTCGGTTCAATTCAATTAGGAAACTTGATTAGCAGTTTCATTGCTGTACTGATGGCACCCATCCCTAGTAATCATTCAAAAGCCAAGGAAAGTAATCATTTATCAAAGTTACAACGTTGTCATGGAGACATAATGATCTTGATCATTTTCTACTTTTGAATCCAAGGAAAACTGTGGTTATTGTTTTGGGCTCTTAAAAAGTAGTTATTGAAGCATATAGCTACTCTGGTTGACTTCATTTACTGGATTCCAGTAAACAGCTTTTTTAAAATCTACATGATGTTATCAACATCTTTTTCCAGCTCAAAAACTGGTCTTTGTTTTTATCATATCCAGGCTGGATCTCGGAAATGCCATTTTAGCCGATATTCCAAAAATGTTTCTGTAAAGCTCTGCAGCCAATAGCTACGTCTAATAGAGATTACATGCTTGCTAATTGCATCTGTGTATTGGTTCACCATAAAACTCAGAATGAGATTACGATCCTAAAGGAATCGGATTTAACATGATTTGTTGGAGGCTTACAGTTAGAAAAAACAGAATAGTGCAAAGAGAAGACTGGGTGAGTAATACTGAAAATGTTTAAGAGCACATTGCCGATCATCTTTTGAACAGACTCATAGGACAATAAGATGTGAGTCTCATTCCTGTCTTTTAAGAAGAAAGCACATGTCTGCAACATATAGTGATTCAGGTTAAATTTGCTCCGGTATATTGTGTAGGTGACTAATTTTTTTTAAAAAAAAGCTCATTTTATTTGAGCCTTTAATTGGATTTATGTTTTTTTACGACTGGCTCCCTACATTACTCATACACACCAAGATGAAAATCAGTTCAAGAAAGTGTGTTATAACATTCACCCCACTAAGTGACATCTCTAAAACAGAGGAAAGTAGTAAACTGTGCCCATTCCTCTGCCATACCTGTCCATAGCATGTTAAAGCATTTTTTTAAAAGTACCATATTATACATTTTTCATTTGTGTGTCAGAGATCCAGCAACATTATTTTCAAAGTATATTACCCCAAATTCAGCCTCAGCCGTTAATTTCAGCCATTCCGAAGGTAGCTCTAGTGAGATCTATGGAGAACAGGCTGTTTCTGTGTCTGAACCTTTAAATGTTCATGAATGGTGCCTGTCCCACTCACTCTATGCACCTCTCTGGGAGAGGATCTGGCTTTCACTGGCGCCCATTCTGTGATTTTAGAGGGCAGACTCAGCAAGCCAGGGGAGCAGGTCAATGGTAGTATGCACTACCGGTGGTAGTGGTTATTTCCCTTCGTGAGGTCACAAAGGGAAAGCTCTCAGACTCTCCCGTTTGAGCACACATTCACTAAAAAGTGAAGCCAACAAGTGAGAGAGGAGACAGAATTTTCTCATTTTGGGGCCTCATGCACAGGCTATGAGGACACATATGACTGTTAGAAAACCTTTAGAAAGTGAAATTTGCATGATATGGGACCTTTAACTTATATGTGCACAAATACAGATTGTGCTGTTCTTGTATTTCTGTCATCTGTGGGGCCTGTGTGAATCACATGAGGTACTATTTCCCATTCAAGGCACTGAATGCTGCATATCCTGCTTTTACTTCCTATAATCAGTATTATGCTGATTATGCTTTACAGCCTCACATAGTTAACAACAGGGCTATAAACTCCTGTTGGCATTAACTTTGTGGGTTCATTTTTTCAATTTGTTTAAATTGTACAACCTTCTTCTTGCTTTCTTAGTTCTGATACTATCATTCATTTAATGTGTCTGTATATTTTTTCAGGCTGGTACTGAAACCCAGTTCTAAGCCATTCAAACACTTTAGACTTTCCTCTGATCACCACATATGGCCTGACTTTAGTCTGGGTGGCAAGCCTTCACAACCATACCCCTCATAGATCCTGGAAGAAACTCTCTTGCAGGGCTCTGCTTCAAAACTCTCCAATGCATAAATCAATAATTTACACATCACATACATGTGATTTTTACCCAACGCTCTGTGGAACTTGAGGCAGCATCCAGGTTCATTAATTTGGCATTAAGCTTGAGCCTGCCAGAGATGTGCTGGTCCATTGCAGCATGGGCAGAAGCTGCAGCTGTACACTCATCTTCCACATTAAGCACCTGTCATTCCTTCATTTATTGTGCTGGCTAAAGCAGAGGCAGGCAGTGGAACTAGTTCCATGTCATTTTCTCTTGGTTATATAGTCATGCAGTTCATTTTCATGTAAAAAGCAGAAACCAGGGAAGAAATTCGAAATCCAATAGTTCTCACAATGCATTTGATAATTATTTCTGTAGTATTTATGTGAGGGCATATCAGTTTCTTCTGTCTTACAGATCCACGCTCCACCCTGATGAACTAAAGTAACACTCCAGTTACACTTCAGATGGGAGGAGGAGGGATTTTCTGGAATGTGAGAGGAAGAAGAGATGTGAAAATGGTGAAAAATTACAAAGTTATCCACAACGTCAGTTTGAACGGATCTATTGGGGAAAGTTTTCTCTCAAACTGTTGAAAAAATGCATTGGCCGCCCAGCTGGCTTCACAGTGAGATGAAACTTAGCACATCTTGAGTTTGCAGGATTTCTTTCAACACGTGGCAGCAGGAGGGTTTGTCCCAATTCTTCGACAAAATCCCAAATAATCGTCCCCTGGTCGTTTCGCTGCAGGTCAAGGCAACTGCAGACACCTCCCCTAGTAAAACGACAGCCCCCACAGTTAGCAGAAAACTGTACGCATGAGTCTGCACGTAGCATTCAGGCACAAACGTTTTAGAAATCCAACCCTATCCACCAGATGACCAACCGCGTACCGAAACATCACGAATAGGAGGAACCAGCGGAATCTCCACACCGTTAACTTTATCACCCAGTCCGTTTTTAAGAAAACTTTAGGGGATCCAACGGCCGCGGACGCATTTCTGCTGTTGCTACGGGATGTTCTGGACGAGGTAAATAGTCCCCCCGAGTCAGATAAGATAAGGCAAGCAAGCCTATACAGATCCCAGCGCTGTTATAATGTCCGCTTATGCTAACTTCTTCTCCGCCGAGTTTGCTGCTAGCAGCATTTTTGTCTTCGGTTCTAACCTTTAGCTGAAAACAACGTAAGGATGTAACTTTATCTATTTTCAAAAGTTGTTGGAGGAAGACCTGTAATGTGTCAAATTTATTTATAAGCCAAAAAGTCCCAAATAGTTAAGTGAAGACAGTTTGGTTCAGGTGCGGACACTGGCTTTAATGTTGTGGCATTCCAGAGCAGTGCATCGTGGGATGCTGCTTGCTTCTGTTAGCAGCTTTAGCTCATTTATTAGCAGCTATTTATTCAGTATATAAATTGTGTACATTTATTTGCAGATTTCACAGCAGAACATGCTCGCGTGAGTCCACCATATCATATAAAAGGAAATATTTATTCAAAACGCTGCTCATGGTGAGTTTTTTTTTGTTAGCTAATGAATGCAACAGCTTCTAGAGCTGCAAAGGAAAAAATAAATAATCATAAAACAAACAGCAGCTCTCTTGCAGAGGAAAATCCTTCTTGATTTCCAATTGCAGTGAGGTTTCAGGTTTTTGCACGCGTTGGAGCAGGTCAAACTAGAATCCATTGGACAGTGCAGTCCTCACACTTTCCCCGGCGGGGAGGGGCGAAGACGTGGCAGTCCTCTTCCATCCGCATCCTGCGTGTTGAGTCCAGTCGGACTCCACAGCTTCATCCTGTAACACTGAACCGACACGTTTGTCAGTTTATCCGAGAAGAAGCTGTTTATTCTAAGCCATATATTTAGTTTAAAATTAAAGTGGAAGCAGTGAAACCATAAAATAATTAAAATAAAATAAAAAACACGTATTTCGAGATTCGTACTCCGTTTGGAAATGTCTTTATTTTTTAGGAAAGTCTCTAGACGGTGCTGATGTAGAATATAATAAAGTCTAAAAGAAAAATATAGATAGTAGTCATTCCACTGATTTGATACACTTTACACTACTATTGGATATGGTTGATTTATTATTTGAAATTGTACTCTAGAAATGATACTATAACTATCAGTTTATAAACAGACAAAACGGGGGTTTGAGCTTTTGTGATATAAAATACTTCTAAGATTGAATCATTAATAGTTCTGTCAACTAAATGTCCAAAAATTGCAAACAAACTCATTATAATTTCCAGATTCTTATATTGTCTGGCCAGTGGACATAAACTGAGTTCAAAGAGTCTTTAAATATTATATTTAAAAAGAAAATAAACACTTTTAGTGTATTTTATTCATGAAAATTATTAGAATAATGAAGATATTTAAACTTATATTTTAATTCTTCCCTGCAATTATTGCTTTTATGGATTGACTTCATGCATTAGTAGCAAAAGATTTATGTGCAAGTATTAAGTATTTCTGAAAATGGATCCCTAATGATAGCAATATGGTTAAACATTTTATGTTCAATGTTAAAACTAAATGGGCTTACAGAGTCTCCCAATATACATGTCTGCTTTTTGATAAATAGTTTTTCAAATTTATAAAAGCTTTGCCTCTGCAGGTTTCTGACATGTCAATTTATTTTTGGATCATAGAATAGTTTTGCTATGTTGGCCCTGCGATGGACTGGTGACCTGTCCAGGGTGTACCCTGCCTTTCACGTGAAACACTGCTGGGATAGGCTCCAACTCACCCCGCGACCCCTAATAGGAACAAGCAGTACAGATACTGACTGACTGACAGAATAGTTTTGCGTCTTCGCATCATCCACAAGCTTTTATGGATGAAAACAATCTCACTGCTTTTTACTGTTGTGTGTGGTATGACTGATGGATCAAAATTACAACCATCTAATGAGCAGCTTTAATCCTGCCTTTACTCGGATGCAACATTGTTCCAGGTGGAGACACAGCAGCTGTTTCTCTGTCATTGCAATAATTACAGTAATTACATTCTTCTAGTTTTTTAAAAATCTTTTTTGATGTTTTTCACTGAGTGACACCAAAGATTATACAAAATAAAAAGCTCCATGCATCAGATCAATGCCTTGAGTATAATGCTTTGCAGTTTTCCCCTGAGATTAACTGGTATTTAATGCATTTTCAGTTTAATAAAAAATTTTTTTATTTTTTATTCCCTTAGTATTTGAGTATGAGGTGCGGGGGCAGATTTTCATTCCTCTCTGCTGCGTGCTGGTGACCTCAATAGAAATCCCATAAGTCATACTTTTTATTTTCACACCAGGGCGTGTACTTGTGGCTAACCTGTCTTAGCCTGTAGTCTGCATTCATAAAAAAAAACTTCACAGGATCATGCAGGTACAACTTTTCTTGCATGACTTTCACTTTGCCACTGGCCCTGCAGTGTGTATATTTGATACTTTCGGAATATTTAAAAAAAAAAGGTTTCTACTTCTTTGCTTTTGAAGATTTTTAAAACACATTGTATTCTCTAGAAGGAATGTTATTGATTGTTTTATTTAGACAAATGTATATGTTGCTTTGTTGTTTGACTTTTGTTATTCTTTTTCTCTGTTTCATATCATTTGGCTGTGAATATGCAGAAAAATGACAGTGGCATTCCTCACAGGTCAGGAACCCTCTGGGAATTATGCCCAAACCAAATCCGGGGCTTAACCAGACGTAGTAACAGAAAAGCCACAAACTTTTTCTGCTTTATGTTGAGGAAGAGAGACAGGGCATCTAAAGAGATTAAACAAATACTTCATCTTTTCAGTCACAGGCAACAGCTTGGCTTTGAATTCGGTGTGAGAGTAAAGGGAAGGTAATGATATGCAAGAAAGGAAGGAGTGCAAGTAAGACAGACATCTAATAACTAAAGCTAAAAGAAAAGTATGAAAGCTTTTGAGTTGAATTTGTTGATAATGTGGATTTGATGTGATACTCGGTGGTTTAGCATCACAGATCATCAACAGGTGTTGTTCTTTGATCAATCTATTCAATTGATCAAATTCTGTCATTTTTTTTAGGATGGATCTACCATGTTGGTGTTTATTGCTGCTGAGCTGCCTGCAGTCACTCTCAGCCAACAATGACTTCTTCACCTCCATAGGTAAAACTACACATGTTGTTTTTTTTTATAAAAAAAGAACAAAAAATACAAAATAAAACCAGAAACCTGAAATGTTGTAGTAAGATTAGTGATGCTTTGTATAATTTTGTTTTGTGTTATTACTGTGTAAGTGTGTGATTTGTACTCCTTTAGGCCAGATGACAGATCTTTTATACACGGAAAAAGACCTTGTCACATCTCTGAAAGACTACATCAGAGCAGAGGAGAACAAACTAGAGCAGGTCAAACGGTGAGTCAGTGATTACAAGATGGCACACATCAAGCACAAAAGCTCCTAAATAGTTCTTTTTTTACAGCACAACTTTTCTTAAAGCAATTCTCATGGGCATACAATACTGCAAAGAAATGCTAAACCACTAGTTATAATCACAAGATTTGAATCAGTACATGGTTTAATGTTTAAATCAGAAAGTGACTGAAGAGCTTCAAAATGGTCTGGGTGAGCAGGTTGTACTGCTTTTTTTTTCAGCTATAATTCAAATGTTTTCAAGATTGTAAGAAGTCATTACAGATTTAACTTTAACGCCAGATTTTTAACATGTATTTAAAGAAATAAAAAGGAGCTTTTTTTAAATAAGAAAAGAAGGATAAACCCACAAAGAAATGGTCTTAAACTCAAAATATGAGTAGGTGCAGTTTATAAGGTACTCGCTCAGCATCATTTCAGGGGTTTACTCTGATCTTTCCCACAGTGGGAAGCAAAGGGGGATTTTCCCCACGAGAGGATAAGTGTTTCCTATGTTTAGTCTGTTTGACAAATGCTTGACTATTTCTCAGCTGAAAGCTTAATTTTTGGTCCAGTTTCCCACCCTACCACCCAACCCCACCCTGGCACCACCTAGCAGAGGTGAGCAAGGAGTAAGATGGTTTGTAGCCTTTCTGCTGAGGCAAGACAATTTAAGGAGTTGACAGTGGGTCAAGAGCCCACCTGCACCGGACTGAAGATAACTGGAACATAGTCTTATGGATGGAAGGGTCAGAGTTTGACATCTTTGGTTCAAACCATCATGTTTATGTTAATGTAAAACAGATCAAAGATAAGGCACAGGGCAGAATCAGTGATGGTTTGAGATGTCAGAACAGATGTTTTTGCATTTTTTTACAATATTGTCAATAAAACAAACGTAAATTGTGCTGTAAAAGTTGTCTGGTTTAGGACGTCTGTACTACCCATACTTGACAATGATAATCTATAATTCATTGTTTGTAATCACTGCAATTAACTCTGATACCGTCTTTGTGACAGGTGGGCTGATAAGTTAGATTCTTTGACAGCCACAGCCACACAGGACCCTGAGGGTTTCTTAGGCCATCCTGTAAATGCCTTCAAACTGATGAAAAGGCTGAACACAGAATGGGGGGACCTGGAGAGTCTTGTACTTAGGGACACCACTGATGGTATGAATGAAGAAACCAGTACCTCCCTTACCTGAGTTCATAGCTGCTATATTTTACGAAAAGGTTAAGAAAATAACTTAAATGCTCTTAGTCGTAGTTAGAATAAAATTTTTTATTTGAGATTACAGTTTTCATTTCAGATTGTTAATAAAATGTATTTAGATTTCCTGATATTGATTGATGTTGTTAGTCACACTGTTTTTGTTTTAGTACAAAGCAAAAGCTGAAGCCCACAAATTTATTTATCATTTTTAGTTGTTGTAGTTGCTTATAATGCTTATAACTACTGTTATTGCAGTAGATTATTGTAATTATTACAATAGTCTACACATAACTACACTTTTAATTGTTAAAATCAAAACAGCTTGAAGCAGTATTTACTGTACATTGACTTGTTAGTTGTTACTTTATCTGTCCTGTCCTGTCCAACTCTCACAGGATTTATTTCCAACCTGACCATCCAAAGACAGTACTTTCCCACAGAGGAGGACCAAACCGGGGCTGCTAAAGCTCTTCTCCGGTTACAGGACACATATAGACTGGATGCCAACACCATCTCTACAGGAGACCTACCTGGTGAAGACCTTAAATCAGTGCATATCACTAACAGTGTTCCTGGCACAAAGTTTACAAAATGCCTGTTTTTTCTGTTCATTCCAGTAGCAGATCTTGATTATTCTAATATATATTCCATTGCTTCCCTCTTGGATCTTCTGTATATCAGGAGTGATACACAAAAGCCGTATGACAGTGGAGGACTGTTATGAGTTGGGGAAAATTGCCTACTCTGAGGTTGATTACTACCACACAGAGCTGTGGATGGCCCAGGCCCTCAGACAGCTTGATGAAGGAGAGGAGTCCACTTTGGATAAAGTCACTGTGCTGGATTACCTCAGTTATGCTGTCTACCAGCAGGGAGAGATAGAGCATGCCCTAGAGTACACTAAAAGGCTGCTTGAATTGGGTGAGTCCCCCACACACACTCTGGAGAATTAAGGTAACATTTTGAACAAAATCTTTAATTGCATCACCTAACCCTGTTTTGCATTGTGAAAAGATGCTTTCTTACATCTCATGTTAAACATTTTTTTGAGGGTTTGAAAAGGGAATTCTGTATAATTAGGTTGATAGCATAAAATATTTAGATTTCTTATGGTTTGCTTGTTTTAGGAGACATTGCTGCAATTGTCAGTGATTTGTAATCACTTCTGTTATTTAAGTCATTTTTATATGGATTTCTCATTTTTAGACCCAGAGCACCAGCGTGCCAAGGGCAACCTGAAATACTTTGAGTTCCAGCTGGAGAAGCAGGAAAAGGCAGCAGTGGAAGAAAGTCAAAAGCAGAAGGAGCAAGGAACAAAGGAAATCACTACAAAGGAGAAGAAACAGAAATCCAAAAATACTTTCTCCTTGATCCCAGAGAGAAAGAAGTATGAGATGCTTTGTCGGGGGGAAGGTAACAGGATGGTGAGGAAGATAACACAAACATATATAAAAAGGCTAAACATGAACTGAGTTTCAACTCCTTGTACTCTCCTATCTTTGTTTCTCAATCAGACACCTCGCAGAGAGAGCCGCCTGTTCTGCCGTTACCATGACAACAATCACAACCCCTACTATGTCCTGGCACCTGTCAAACAGCAAGATGAGTGGGACCGTCCTTACATCGTTCGCTACCTTGATATTATCTCAGATGCAGAAATTGAGAAAATCAAGCAGCTAGCAAAACCACGAGTAAGTAATTCTGAGTATCGGAAACGTTTGGCGGGTGTAAGCTTTATAGTTGGTTTATCAAAGTGAGGGGGTCAAACCTGTGAGGCCAGCTGCTAGTTAGGCGAGCGCGCAGGCATGCACATGTGTATATGTGTATGCATCTGTGTGTGGGTAAATCATGTCCCTGGCTTCTCAGCTACGCAGGGCAACCATCTCCAACCCCATCACTGGAGTGCTGGAGACAGCTTCTTACAGGATCAGCAAAAGGTAAGACAGAGCCAGAAATTGCCACGATAGAGTATACAGATGAAAAGCTGAGAGGGAGTAAGTGGGATCCGGCTGTTTTTTTCCCCCCTCATTTTCCCCTTAATATCTCGTCTCATCTCCCCTCTGTACTCCTTCTGTCTCCATCTCTTTGCTCCTCCAAAGCTTAAAGGCTCCTGAACTGAAGCAAAGAATCCAGCTGAGGATGATCAAAGCTTCAAAGAGCTTTTAGTGACATCTCTAGACTTTTAATATGCAGTGTGATTTTAAAGCTTTTTTATGAACTTGTTGTGGTTTCACAAGTGGAAAAAAAAGTATGGTTTGGATTAAAGTATTGTGTTCTGGGGATCTGTTAAGGATATGTTTCTGCTCAGGAGTCTGTTACAGAAAGGTAACACAAGGAGATGAAGAAGAGGAAATGTGTTGTTTTTTCTGCTATTTAGTATTAACATAGCAGCTTTTGTGAGCCAGAAGTTGTGTCAGAGGCACTCAGTAAATAACTGATGAATTCAGTTTGCCTCATGGGACACTCTGGTCCTTCTCAGAAAATAACTTTGACAATTAGTGACCGCATCTACCTTTCTTTTTCTCTCTCTCTTTTCAACTCTTGTTCCTTCCATCCTTCTCTATGTGTCGCCTTTCATTCTCCCTTTTCCTTCTTTTTTATCTTCTTGTCCTTTTCGTTTGTGTCCTCGTGCCTCTGGAACTACTCTAGTTAAGGCGAGCGACGGTGCATGACCCCCAAACTGGGAAACTTACCACAGCCCAGTACAGAGTCTCCAAGAGGTAAGGGGTCACAGGTCACTGGGAAGGCGTCAGTGTCTTCACCTGCTCTTCATCCAGCTTCGTTTATTATCTGCGTGAAGTGGCTGGAACAGCTGTTTGGCTTTGCAACCTGAAAACAAGATGCAGAAGAATGAAAATGTTCAGCACCATAAAACTAACTATTTGAATTTCCTTTTTTTTTTTATCTCTTTTTTGCTGGTGCAAAAGATAGTTTAAGCCATGATGAACAAACCTCTGTTGTTGGTTTCGTATCTTTTATTATACCAGGCAATTTAGCCATTTTCATGGAACTTAACAGTCCCCCAGCTATTGTTTTTTCCTGAGATGTTCTCTATTGCCTAGTTGAAGGAGTAATATCTGGTTACGGCTGTTGTGCTACCGTGCTTCCATTTCGGCTGGAATTGTTAGGAAAGTTGCAGGGCTTTAGATGAAATCCAACTGTAGATCTATTTTTCCCTTTATAACAAAATAACTCACTTTTATAGATGCATTGCTTGTGTTTGAATTTGAATCCTATCGTAGAAATAGCAGGCCCCCCCCTTTCTTGGATTTTTCTGCCCTCTGTAATTAATGTGTATAAGTGTGGATGTGGGAGTTAGGGTGTGGTGTCCCTTCAAAGTTTTTGACTGTGTACGTGCTACCCAGCACATCTTTTCTCTTAACATAAGTGGCAGAAGTAACAGACAGACAGAAAAGCTCTAAGTTTCACTTCTCTTTGAACTAGCTGGAAAAATAATCTGCTTTCTCATGACTCGGCGTTCCAGTAAAGTTAGACCAACACCAACAGCAACTCGGAGTAAAGATAACTCATCTCTGTCTCTCGCTGGCTTATATATATATATATAAAAAAATTTTGTGTGTGTTTTAGACCAAATTAAAAGGAAATTCAACTCGGATGTAAGATTAGCAGACAGACAGGCGAGGGCAGAAAAGTTCCATGAAAATGTTTTGCCGCAGTCCTCATCCAAACTCCTGGAAATGTACACAGCCCTGTACCCTGAGCTGATTGGGGATTCTGAATCTCAAATCCCAGGCCTTTTCTAGCTTTCCTCTTTTTTTTTTTTTTATACCTCAACTTCCTTTCTCTGTCATCTGAATGAAAATAACTTCAACGGAAGCTTTTCTTAGTATTTCTCCAGCATGGCATGTCCCTGTTGCATTTTCAGTACAGATCAGTACTACCATCTAGTGGACAAATGTGTATCCTGCTGAATTATTTTAAAGAATTATCTTCTTTTTCTCTCTCAATTTCTCTGCTTTTCTTTTTGTATTCCAGTGCTTGGCTAACTGGCTATGATAATCCAGTAGTTGACAAGATCAACCAGAGAATTGAGGATCTCACAGGGTTGGAAATGGACACTGCAGAAGAGCTACAGGTAAAGAGTTATTTCAAGGTTGTGGGTGTGAATCCTCTCATGTTTTTCCAAGGAAAACTATACCCCCCCGGTCTCCTATGCCTCTGTTTGTGTGTTTGTAATACTTACAAATGTTTTAATTTGTCTTTTTAGATTGCAAATTATGGTGTTGGAGGACAATATGAACCTCACTTTGACTTTGGAAGGGTACGGTCATCACCGCTGAGTAAAGTTCATTTCTGTGAATTTATTGTGATTATTAAACTTGTTCATTGTTTCTGTACAGAAAGATGAGCCAGATGCCTTTAAAGAACTGGGCACTGGGAATCGTATTGCAACCTGGCTCTTTTATGTAAGTAAACAATTTCTTTTTCTTAAAGGTACAGTGTGCAGCTTATTTGTTGTTTTGTTATAATAATAAGTATAAGTAATATGTGTTTTACCAAAGTCTAATCACAGTTTCATCCAAATGAAAGTGTTCTCGTAGCTTAGAATTAGATAAATACATTGGCGGTGCACCCAACTGGAGGCTGCCATGACAAACTTGTTAGCCTTGCGCGTTTTACCTGCGAGTCCCCGCTGTTTTGGGGGGTAAAAAAGCCAAGACAGCTTGCCAGTTTACATTGAAATGGAGAACCATCTATACTCGTTGCCCCCGAGACGGAGGAAAAAATAGCCAAGAAAAGAAAAAGAAATAATAATCGGGAGAAAATAAGAGTGTACGTTGGTGGAGCATTTACCAGATGGAGGCAGCTGATGAGGAGAGGGACTTCAAAGTAGGGCTGGGCGATTAATCGATAAAATCGAATTTTCCATTTCTGGCGATTTATTTTTATGAAAATCGGAATTTTTTTCCTTAGTTAGCAGCGAACTTAGCCCTCCCTGCAACCAGAACAGTGTTTGTCAGACAGTTTTACAGTAAAGTGAGCTGTCACTCACGCCTGGGATTTAGCTGTGCGTATAACTACAGTGAGAAATGCTGCTCTCTACGTGACGCAGAAGTCATATCATTTATTTGAATGAATGCCAGCTAAAAGAAAGTAAATAATGTCAGTGATCTGGAAAGCAGGACCAGAATCACGGTACAAAATAAATAAATATTTTTAATAAGTTTATGTTTTTGAAAAGAAAAGAAAAAATTCAGCTGATTTGTCAACGGGATGGGGGTAGTTGTCCTCCTTCTAGTCAGACAAAATAGACCAAAGTAAAACCAGTTTCTCGGCATGATTTAATCACCAGAACTGCAGCATTCCAACGCAAAAATATCTCTCAGATAATAATTATTTTCTATCAATACGTCGCCCACTTTCCTGGATAAATCAGCTGAAATACATGTTGTTAAACACAGAGTAAAGTTACAGCACGGGTTCTTCCTCTTGGTCCACTGCCCTGCTTTCACTCCCTCTTTCTCTCCCTTCATCAGATGTTCTCTGAGTCTGCAAGTCACGAAAAACTATTTCACACAATAACATACATAAAGGGCGCGCTTGTAACTTATCGGCATAAAAAAAAACATTATTATGTATCGTTCTGTACATCCTCACCTGACGGGACACTCGAACTTCTGAGAGATGTTGACATTTTCACATTTATGAATCTCCACGGCTTCCGTAGTTGTAATAACGCTCTTAAACGGTGAGGCTCCAGTCGAGCACTACTCGGTTGCTTGCAGTATATTAGCGCACCACTAGATGGGAGTAATTCTTACACACTGGGGCTTTAATATATATAAAAAACAATGTTATTAACCTTAAATATCAACCAATAACCAGGGAATTTAAAATGATATAGGGTCAATAGATCTTACTTTTTTCTTCTTTGTTTTATATTGTAGTTATTATAAAAGTGTTGGCATTAGATGTAGGCAATTTTTTTTTGTCTTTGCCATCACAACAGCCACACTTTTTAATTTATCTGATATTTTTATTTTGGTTTATGCTAATCAGTGCATTTACAAAACAATAAAACGTTATTTACGTAGTAAAACATTGGATTTCAGAATCTTCTTGTACAGAAATATTGGACAGTTAGCAATTTAATGCAGAAGTTATATGATGATTTTCATATGGTAAAGATTTTTATCCAGTGTTTCATTCCTCTATCTAAATACTGTCTGTTCATATTTTCACACAAAACAAACTTTTAAACATTTAATAAATGAGCCTTGAGGTGACATATGACTAATGAAATGTATTTATGGAAAATTAAGCCTTGTAATACTTTTTTATAACCATGAAAGTTTGTCATCAAATGTATTACTATAAATTTGAAAATAACACATCTTTATATGGGAATTTTATCTTAATTAACTTTTTGTTTGTCCCATGTTTGATTAATTTATGTTTGGAAATATGCCAAAGTGGATGCTTAAAATTCACAAGTTATCTATAAATGTCAGTGTTGGCCACATTTAACCACGTGTCCTTGAAACAGTACAGAGCTCAACAAATACTTGTTTGTAAGAGAATGTAGATTTATTTACTTGTTATTTTTTGTTTTGTTTTGTTTTTACCAGGTTTTTAAAAAAGGCAAAGGCTGTATTTTTAGATACTGTATCTAGTTCTTTTTTTTTCAAGGTTTTGATCACCTGAGTCTTATAAAATCCTCATACATGCTCAGTAATTAAAGGGAATGTTTTACACTAGTGTTCTGTATTTCTGGTTGCAAGTTGATAAATAAATTCCTCAAAACTTTTTTTTTTTTCATCAAAAACTATTTAATCTCAAAGGAAAATGTTGGAAGTTTTGGAAACACTGTTACTGAGCACTTCTTTAGTTAAAGTTGGACCTACTGTGCTGTTGCAGTAATTACATGAGCATAAATATCCAAAAGATCAAAAGAAGCTTAAGTCAACATGTTCTCTACCTTCTTTATACTTATTCAACTACAGCCATGCATGTTCTAGGTATACACTGAATTTTGCTTCTCTTGTCGGTTTTGTAGATGAGTGATGTAGCTGCTGGAGGAGCCACAGTATTTCCTGATGTAGGTGCAGCAGTTTGGCCTAAAAAGGTAACCCTGTAGCAACGATGTGAACATCCATCTTTACTGGTTTATCTTCAGTAGTTGAATTGAATGCATTATGTGACCAGCTAAACACCTGCTGTTTAACAAATCTAGATATTAGCTCACATAAAAAAGCACACTCATTTACACATATTCCGAAAAACAAGGCATTCTTTCTATTTAAATCAGGTTTACGTGAAATAATTAATGACTTATTTGTTCATTTCCAGCTTTCTAAACTGTTGGGTTTTTTTTGTACTTGCTTAAACAACAGTTCAGCAAACACACACTTGTGTATTTAAATTTTACTTGCTGATTATTGTTTCAGGGTACTGCTGTTTTCTGGTACAATCTTTTTGCCAGTGGGGAGGGAGACTACAGCACCAGACATGCAGCTTGTCCAGTGTTGGTGGGAAATAAATGGGGTGAGTTCTTCTTTCACTGGTTCGCTGTAAAAGTGGACCCCAACCTTTTTCCTGGAAACCTCTCCTCTCATATTTATAAAAAAGGATGCAACCCTCTCCCTGCTGCCAAACATGCAAGCTATATCTGTGTGTTCAGTAAAAGAATCATCTCCAAAACTTTTTTGGCTCCCGTTTCCAGAACAATCAGTCACACTCACTTCTATAAAAACAACAAACCAGCCACCTTGAGCTTGCACATGTTTATTTAGGGAGGTGTGACGTTCATGATGAGGTGCTACCAGCATTTCTTTTGTTGTTTTTTTAAAAAAAAAGGCTTAAGTCTCCAATGAGTACATAAAGCTGAACGAGACAAATTAAAAGTGTATGTTTGTCCAGTCTTGGTTAAGTAGCATGTCTTTACATAATCTAAAACTCTGTGTGAGCTTCTATATATTCCTAAATATCTGACACTTATTTGAAAGTACAACACTTACAACACATTGGTAAAATGACACCTAATTTTGGCCAAAGCTGTTTGATACACATTCTGTATATTATATACAGAATCTGTATATAATTGCACCACCAGACTGTTTGATCTACACTTTAAATAAGTAAATAGGTGGAGATGACTTTTAAAAATCTTCCAACTTTGTACTCCAGTTTGTACATGCAGTGTATTGCTCTACATGAATGTCGGCAGTGTATGTTGTACATGTGCTCTTTCAAGAATAATTTCATTTCCTTCAATTTCATAAAATATGAACATGACAACCAATTCACATCTATGTGTAATCACAGTGTGACATGTGCTTCATCTCCTTGCAGAGTCAGACTACTAAAAATCCCTTTAAGTGTATTGTGATTTTGAATATGTTTGTATATTACTCTTTAAAGTAAGGACCTCTTGTACCCCCTGTAATTTTTAGTGCCCCCCTTAAGGGAGCCCTAGGTTGGGAACTAGTACTTTATAAAACAATCTATAGAGAATGGTGAATTTACAAGATATTTCAGTTCTACATTAAGAGAAGTAAATGTTTGTTCCAAGTCTAATAATTTCCCTCATTTTCAGTATCAAACAAGTGGATCCATGAACGAGGCCAGGAATGGCGGCGACCATGTGGCTTGAGTGAAACAGAATGACCGAAATGGCCGTCTCCCCATTAAGTCCCTTCCCATCTCTACTTTTTTTTTCTTAACCCTGGAGGACCAAAGAACACTGCTGCAGATTTCAGATGAAATATGGAGTCCCAAAAGGTTAAGGCCTCCCTGCAAACACCTGATATTTTTCCCCATCTCTAGGTCTCCTAGTGCAGAGATTGTTTTGGTTTATGTCCAGCCCCTGATTGGTACCAGCATAGTTGTGACCGATAACACGTTCTTAAGGTTATTGGATAGTTTTGAGAAACACTCCAGCATTGTTTTTTGCACTCCGAATAAACTAAAGCTCTGTGGTGAGGTCATCCTTCAATAGTGACTGCAGGGACTAGCTTCCTTCCCTTCTGTTTGAACCTTAAAGGGATAGTTACCGTTTTAAGAGACCAGCCCCCATTCCATTCATGCCATTGCCAAACACTTGGACCTTGACGTTGGTGAAAAAAAGAAAGAATCCTCTAAACATCATCTGTTAAAGAATATATATATATATATACAATATATATATATAATATATATATATATTATATATATGTAGTGATCCCTCGAGATACAAGTGCGTTGACATACAATTTTTTTGAGATACGAGCTGTGATACAACCAAATTTTTGCCTTGAAATACGAACATATCTTTGAGATATGAGCATTTGAGCCGACGCCGCCGAACTAAGACCCACAACAACAACGTGTGCTCTGTTTCCCCCGCCTCAGCTTCCCGCGTCTCCTATTCCTCCTAATTTCTCCGCCTGTTTACTTCTCCCTCAACCTCCATGCGCATCTTCCTTTAGCTCAAGTCGTCTGATCTCCAAGGTAAATAATACACTTTATAGCAAAACCAGTTTATTTTTTAACATTCTCTTTTATTACTGTAAGATTTTATACAATATTTATCATTTATAAATACAGGTGCTGTGCATTTTTCATATTCAAAACACATAAACAAAACAACTGGAGTGGAATTTTGCGAGCTGGAACGGATTAATGGGATTTTAATTAATTTAAATGAAGAAAATTGCTTTGAGATACGAGCAAGGTCACGGAACGAATTAAACTTGTATCTCGAGGTATTACTGTACACACACATATATATATATATATATATATTTATATATATATATAGATAGATAGATATATATATTTATATATATATATGTGTGTGTGTGTTTCCTTTAAAAATAAAATGTGTAGATGGACTTTGTCAAGTATATGACTTTACAAAGAAATGTTAGATGAATTTGGTCTTGGTTTACATGTGCATGGCAGTAATCTCTTGCTTCCTACAGGTCAGAATAAAAAAAATAGTGAAAAAGTGGCAGGTGTGAAAGGACTTATTAGTTATAAAGAATAAGAGGTCACACTCCAATAAAATGTATAATCTGGTCACTCTGATATTATTGAAAAAGAGAAACACTTCACATACTATATTTTACAGGAAAATGGGCACCAAGTTGAGTTGTTTACCAAGTCTACGCAGTACTTTATCACATATCACACTTATTGTCTGTTTGCCACACTTTTTTACCCACTTAATTCAGTGTTCATACTGTAGTAAATTTGAACTGATGTGCTTTAACCAAGATAACTGACATTTGCATAAGCCCTGAATGATGCATACAAATTAGTGTTTGATAAAAGTTGGTGTTTGTTCATCCTAATTGTCCGAGTATGAAAGAAAATAAAGGGGCACCAGCTGCCATATAATGAACCCTAACAAGAACAAAAACACTACATTGTTCTCCAACAGTCTTAAGTTTAGTTTTTAATCAGTGATTGTATGTTTGTAAGTGTCTGGCCATTGTTTTCAGGAAGAGAATGTGTGGGTTCTCCAAGGAGGAGGCATTTTATTTATATGTCCCAAACCAGTTTGTGTTGTTTTATGCCCTTTATAAAACTCTGAAGTGTCATTTTTTTCTGTAATAAAGACTGTTTGATATGAAGATAACGACGTCTGGTTTGGGTGGGGTTGAGTGATGGGGAATTTGAGGGAAGGTATGAAGTTACCACGTCACTGCCCAGTACTAAATGAGACACTTGCCCACCCGTGGCCACCAGGGCTAGACTTGCGTCAGGTCGGTAGGACAAGCGTGGGGGAGAGAGAACGAGCAGCAGCGACTCTGAAAGGAGAAAGTCGGGAAGCTATCCTGTCCTTAGCATTACACTCCATCAGTTACATCTAAAGTGATAACGCATTTGAGTGTAGAGGGGAAAACATAAATAACGGCACAATGATGATGACCCAGATGGAGACAACGGTGCACTATGATAACGGTTACGAGGATGAGTACATGATACAGGAGGACGAATGGGACAGGGACATGTTGCTGGACCCTGCCTGGGAGCAACAGCAGAGGAAAGTATGTTAGACTTTTTTTTTAATACGAAAACTGGAATGTCAGGTAATTAAACTTGCACACTAGTCCAGAAAAAGAGGGGGAACTATTAAGGTCTTTTCTTAACCAAGAAAGTGGTGTAATCTCTTAAAGTACATGTTTATATATAATGTATGTATTTAAGTGTTCAGAGGCAATTAACACTGATAAGCAGCTAGCTAACTTCCGATCGGCCTTAATAATAATAAAACACCTGGTGCTATCTCCAAGTAAAACTTACAGTGAAAAATTATCTAATTTGGTTGTTTTTGATTATGTAGGACTTAAAAACAGCTCACAGTTAGGGGTAGCTAGTGTGAATAAATCATTCATCTGTCAGACAGTACCATGATGGTTGCCAAGGTATGCAACCAATTAATAGTTCCTGGTTTCATAACTTACAAGAAAAAAACCCTATACAACCAATATAAGATATAGGATGAGCACAAAAACCTTCCATCATAAGAGTCAGTGTCAACCAAGAGAAACGAATTAATCCCCAAAGTGAAACATAACATAACAAGAAAGACTTACAAAATCATCACAGTTATAGAATTTCACCCGATCTATTGAATATGACCTAAATAGGACTAAAATGGCTTTAAAGTTGACATGAAAGGGATGCATACCTCCATGACAATGACACAAATGTGCTAAATGAAATGGAAACATCCTCTAAAAATGAAGAAAATAGCAAAGGTAAGACACAAAGCAACCACGAAGAGATGCAAAATGATGACGAAAAGAAACTAATGGGACCAATTTTACCCGTCATTCAGCAAAACAATAGTAAGCAATTAAACTAACTATAAAGTGGTGCTAAACATTTGCAAAACACACAACAAATGATATCTTCTTGTGCCTCATGCAATTTGAATGTTTTACTCTTAGTGATTGTTTTATATCTAAGAAGCTACACTGAGAAATAGCATAGCTTTCTGAAATGTCAGACGCCAGAGCAAGGACTGTGAAAAATCCAGGTGCTTATTACCTGTAAAAAAAAAAAAAAACTAAAAAAAAAACACAATTCACGTGTTGTTTTATTATGAAGGATGACATCACTCAACTTCCGGGCGAGTCCTAGTTACGTGCAGCGGACTTAACTCAGGCTGGGTCCAGAGAGGGCAGCTTGATGGACGGATGCGGCGGGTACCAGCTAACAATAGCTGTGCCTTCCAGCGGCTCTCCAAGCTGCTGCCTCTCCACTGATACGCGCGGAATGCGAGCTGTCAACAGATGCTTTTAACACACGATGACGCTCTTGGGATTACAATGAACTCTGCATCTAATTTTAACCTTGGCACCAAAAGGCATTATTCTAGGGTTAATCCAGTGTCCTTGGCGCGGAATTCTTTTGTTTATAGAAACCACGCAGAAATATTGTACCAGCATCAGCTCAACTCGATATAGCCTCAGCCTCTCACAGTTGGTTTTAGGGCTTTAATATTTGACTTGGGCCTTAAACTGCAGCTCTATCAGAGACTATCAACTCCATGCCCTCAATAACCTCATGTGGCCCTCTCAGGGATAAATGACAATGTGTTTTTTTTTGGCAACAGAAGGCAGCAACATAATACCAAGTCTCACTTCCATAAACACTACATTTTTTTTCTGTGCTCATTTATTTATTTGCTGATTATAATTTGGAAATGAAAGTGCTCATCGGAGAGTGTTTTTCTGCTGTGATGGATGTGCAAAATGATCAGAATGGATGGTTTAATTGAGTAATGTTAAGCTTCCCTTTTTGCACTGCTGTGGGCTCCAGCCACACAGATATCACAATGAGCAATAACACTGCCAAATCGCTTCTGTTTTTTCCTTTAACATCTTTTCTTTGTCACGTTGAGTAATTTTACTTTTATCAAACCACAATGGAGGGGCATGTTTCAAAACCTATAGAAAAGCAGTGGTAGTTTTCTGTGCTGCTTATATGGATCTTTTGTCAATCTGTTGCTTGATTTAGACAAGGGTATCAGGGATGGATAAGCAGTCCATTGACCTTTCATGTTTTAGAGACAGAGCCAGATCTGTGTTGCCAGGGTGCTGTGTCCTATGTCTCATTAGGTGAAAGAGTGCAAGTCTTAGGAATGCATGCATTGATTATGTTTCTATAGAAGAAACACAAGGGAGCAATATGATTCATCGATGAGGCTAAGCCTCTCCAAAATTTGAAACATCTGGTTAAACATTTTCCATCCTCCCGGACACAGACCTGCCAGCCTCTCCCCTAGTGAGGCCCCAAAGGCATCAGTCAGTCTAGTAACAGGGGTTGGTCTTCTCTGGATGTGATTCATGAATAATTTTAGCTTTAATCGTCACCGGGCAGCAACGCTGGAACGCTTAGGGGTGCTTGGTAAGTGGGCAGTGGTGTTCTGCGACTGTATTTGAGTCCAATTTGGAGAACCAGCAGGCCTTGTTTGTTTTTTTTTTAACAAGGAGGACAACAGTACAATGTCACATACAGCCTGGGGGCTCAGTGTGTGGAATGTGAAGGGCCTTCACTCTAAAGCCTGTAATATTCTGCACCCAAAGGGGAAGCTTGAGTGACTGGCTGAGCACCCACGTACAGTCCCACTGGGAGCAAAGACATTTAAGTGCTAAAATATAATATCACTTTGTTAAATTAGTATATGTGCAAATAAAAACAAAAGTGTTCAAATTAAAATTTCAAACTGCCTATTTTCCTCACTCCTATAGAACACAGTAAACTTAAAACAGCTGAATAAAGTTATAGAATCAAAACTGAAGTGAAGCTAAATGTGTAATGGTAACGCTAGCATATGTTTCCATCATTTCCTAAATAACTGATTAGAATAAACTATATGCGAATTTGAAAGGTTGTAAATGAAACAGTGTGTCAACAGCTGCACAGCTTTACAATCTGTTGATCAGCCCATGATTGTAAACATCTTTTATACATTAACATATATGACACCACATTAGATCACTAAAATCACCCAGTTTTTCTAGTCTTCTCCTCTGTCATCCATTCCCTCCTGTCCATACCTCTCCACATGACAACCTGACCTGGATAAACAGCACACACGTTAGAGCTATCTCCTCACAGCTGTAGCACATCAATGTCATAATATAAGTGGCAAAATAGCGACAGAAAGCCATGCTTGAGGAAAACTTGTTCTGTATCTGTGTGACATTTTCCGTCATGTCGGCATGGCGAGACGTTTTTCCTCTCTGTCTCTTATCATGAGCCACAACAGAGCAGTCTAAATTTAACACCTTATATCGACTGGAATGTGCTCTGGTCGGCTCCCGGCTTTCATCTGTACAGTGCCGAGTGTCTCTGAACTCTGCTGTTGGCTATTGGGAGACCATACAAAAATAGGGGAAAGATAATGATCCTGTCTTAACTTGATTTACAGTATTGCAGAATACCACATAGAGTACATTTATTCTGATCGGCCTTAGCTGTGGAGCTATTTAGGAAAAGTTTAAATTGGATGCTTTGTGACACTGAAGTTTAACCTGGTCAAAGAGCTTGAGGTTACAGCACTGTGGAGGCTTGTTAAGATGTTACCTCTTAATTTGTTTAGGTTTACCATGCTTATAGTGTAATCTGCTCAGTCTAAAGGAGACTTTAAGTTGAAGTATTATTTTCTTTTAGGAACAGATGAACACAATTGAAAAAAATGTTATTGTCATGTCCTAAAATCTGTGAATTTATCTAACCTGGGAATCCTGTTCCTGTTAGACCTTCACAGCCTGGTGTAACTCTCACTTGAGGAAAGCCGGTACGCAGATTGAAAACATTGAAGAGGACTTCAGAAATGGATTAAAACTTATGCTCCTCCTGGAAGTCATCTCAGGTTAGAGCACTACAGGAATATATTAAGTTTTCTTGTTTTCAGACCTCTGATTGTTTTCCTTTGTCTGACTCTTTCTCACAATATTCTGTTTGCAGGAGAAAGATTACCCAAGCCAGACAGAGGGAAGATGCGTTTTCATAAGATTGCTAATGTCAACAAAGCTTTGGAGTTCATCACAAGTAAAGGAGTGAAACTGGTCTCCATTGGAGCTGAAGGTACTTTATATTTCTTGTAAATTCTAAAGGCCCTCAGAGATCCAAACTCATAGTGTTAATCTTTGAATGAAAAGTTTGAAAAATGAGATTAACTTCATTTTATACTCCTCTGCAAAATGCATGTAACTGTGTTTTGTATTTCAGAGATAGTGGATGGAAATGTAAAGATGACTCTAGGAATGATTTGGACCATCATCCTCCGCTTTGCCATTCAGGACATATCTGTGGAAGGTGAGAACAAAAAACAATTACAGATATTGTGTCCAAATTTGTACACCTAAAGCTCAAGGGAGTCATGCTTTACCATATACTCTCAGAAAATTCAGTCTTTATACCTTATAAAGAATAGTATTGTACCTCTGGTGACTGTATGGTCTTTATAAGAATTCATTAAATGATTATAATTAATTATAATTATTAAGTACAAACTACACTGTTGAGGGTACAGCACCAGTGACAATCCTTTGTACCCCTAAAGGTAGAATTAGAGGGTGTATGATTAAAATTAAAGATTAAACAATCAGGGAGCTGCCTCAGAGTCATATCCTTTTTTTTCACAATTATTTCCAATTTTCAAAATTGTTGTAAACTGATTCCTGATTAAAAATATAAATGAATTTAAAGATGCACTGCTTTGACCCTGGTGCAGCTTCTTCTCTCTCTTTGTGCAGTTTGAGCAATATCCTGCCCACAGCCCAATCTGACTGGACACACAATGATTTATAGGTTATCAGTGCTAACGGTTAGTGTGCCACAGATAAACACATTTATTTATTAAATTTTTTTATTAAAATTAGATTAAATTTTTTTTTTTTTTATATATATATTATTATTTATTTTAAATCAGTAACCAGGAAATACTGCTGGAAGCACCCCAGCATTGTTGAGTTTTCTCTGGGTATTTCAGCTTCCTCCCACAGTCTAAAAACAAGCTGTTTTAACATTTAATAGCTAGGCTGGATATGTATTGCAGAAACCTGTAATTCCTCCTAGTGCTTTAATGTTACCTAAAATAGAAATGTGGAGAGTCAGTTAGTCTTTTTTTTGTGAAGATGGTGCCCCATCACTCTGTCTCAAGATAACAAAATATGTTTGTAGGCATCTGTGACTGCATTATTCCTAGACATAATTAGAATTGTAGATAACTGAAATATGTTTTTAACAAGTCATATTAGCAGTAGTTGACATCTGTAATGACATTTCTACTATTTAAAAAATATTGTAGATATTTTGTAGCTTTCTAGAATGTGTTTTTCATTTCTGATATCTGAATAAAAAAGGAAAAAATTATGACTAGAAACAACTGGATTCTGGATATCAGAAACTCCCATTTTTCCTAGTAAGAATTCTGTTTCTGATATCCTGAATGTTTATTTTAGATAAGAGGAATGTCATTCAGGATACCTGTAATATCTGCAATACACATGAATGGGAAATGTGACGTCCTAGTAAGAATGTAACTTTAGATATCTGAAATGTTCATTTTGACTAGGAAGAATTAAATTACAGATATTTACAGATATCTGACATACATATCCAGTCAAGCTAATATATGTTAAAAATGGCCAATTAAAATTAGTAAAGATTTGTGGATACCTGAAATTTGGTTCTTACTAGTACATTCGTAATTGTAGATATCTTGAAATTCAGTCTCTGCAAGCAAACATGTGATTGAGGATATCTTTAATTAAAATTCTGACTAGTAAGAATGTCACTTTGACTAGGAAGAATCTAATGTGGACATCTACCAAAAGGAACAATGAGAGGAGTGCGCTTTAAATAAATGTTAAAACGGCTTGCCACAGTACCCTGCCTTTCACCAGATGGTAGTAAGGATAGGCCACAGCCCCTTCTCCCACACCCCTTCATTGGAATAGATAGTGGAATAGTGGGTTTAGGCAATGGATGGATGGATAGTATTTTTATCTTTATTATTTCAGGGCTTTATCGATCCTGAAAACAGATGCACTGTTTTAACTTTTATAAGAGAAAGGGGTTTTTGCTTACATGAACACCATAAACCAGTAGAGAACAGCTTTGTATTATGTTCCATTAATAATAAAACTGCATGTTTCTGGGAATTCTGTCTCATCAGAAACATCTGCCAAAGAAGGTCTTCTTCTCTGGTGTCAAAGGAAGACTGCCCCCTACAGGAATGTTAATGTCCAAAACTTCCATGTCAGGTGGGTGTTAACTTATAAACGCTGCCTCCTGTGATTTGCTGTTTTTCTTTTTAATTGTTCTTTGGTTGCAGATGTTGTTAAATCTGAATATTGGCATTAGTCTAACTTTAGTTGACTTTAAACAACAGAAAAAACTGTGTCACACACAACCTGAATGTGACACTGGTGAATTGCTGCAGCCAAGTGCTGTTACACCATTTAAGATTAATGCTGAAACTGGACACCAGAAGTCTCCCCTCTTTGAACTGACATGTTGGTTCTCTTTGCTTATTGGCTGGTGAAGCTGGAAGGATGGCCTGGCCTTCTGCGCCCTGATTCATAGGCACAGACCCGACCTCCTCGACTTCTCTAAGCTCAACAAGGTGTTGTGTGGTTCCACTCATAACCAGGATGCTGTGTTTAGCCCAGCACACTAACACACGGATTCCCTAAAAATTAACACATATGACACAGTGTGAACTGATTAAATGGTGCACACAATGAAAACAGAATAATCTGGGATAATATGTGTTAATTTATATTTTGAAACACTGAAAATAGATAGTCATGTTTAGGGCTTCACCCATGTCCTGTTTCCTCTGTTAATAACTCACCTGCAGTGCTTACCTGTTTCTGTTTCAATGTGTAATTAATATGCAGATCATTTTGTGTTTGATTCAAACGCAATTATAAACTAACAATTGAACTTGAATTATTTTGTTGGGACTGTTGCTGCTCCTTCTTATAATTAGTGTAGCTTGACAAGAAGTAGACTGTCTAAAGGGAGTCAACTCTAGTTTAATTTATGCGTGTTATTTTGCTAATGGTTATAATGCTACTCTATTTTAAGAATGTCTCATCCTCACAGCCGAATGTTTTTATCCTGATTGCATTCACTTAGTCTCTCCTCATGCTTCATTATTTCTAAGCAGAGCAGTCAGTTTTCAATTCAGTCACGATAAGCATAAAACAGACTGCTGCATTTATTTTAAACCATGCTTTTGTGCAACCTCGCTGTATCCGTCCCAAGATTGGATTTAATGATGAGAATATGTGGCATTTTACCCTAAAGTAACTATTTTAATGCATTTGGATATCCAGCATTTAACATATTACTTGAGCTGTATGTGTTTGCAAGGACAACATCCACATCTGATTTGAATGTGCTGGTTTAATAGATGCCCAGGATTTTCAGTGGAAAAACAGATGGGGGCCTCAGTGAGCTGTTTATTTGCAAAGCTAGAGAGCATTTTGACACCCCTGTTCACATCTGTCAAGACACAATAATGAGCAGGCAAATTACCTTTTACAACCTGGAAGAAGGTGCTGCCTTAGCCTGATGGAAAGGCCAAGCCTGCTGCAGCAATATTGCAGGTGTCAGTCTTCTGCTTTCAAGTGTGATCATTTATAAAGCAGCTTGTCCTCTTTTCAAATCCCTCACCATAGAAATGTTGCCAGTGAGGTTTCATGGGGATTTATAGCCTAAAAATATAATTTTGAACAAAATTTATCAAGGTTTACTTAGCATTGTGCATTTAGAAGACCTGCATAACTAACCTAAAATAGTAACATTTACTTTATCCAGGCCATACGTGTCTTCGTGCGGTAAATGTATAGCAGGGAAAACACTGTGGCTAAAAATGGAGAGTGACATTTTTTATTTGTTTTGGAAACGGAGGCACTTTTCAGCACGCAACTCAATGGAGTGACATAGACTTGACCCTGAACATTTCCAGAAACATGAGCTGTAGTCCTTGCAGAGCTTAGGCTTAGCTTTACCTCTTCTGTCACGCTGTGTTCCCCAGTTACAGGCATCTGGTCCTCATAAATATAAGTAAGCTGCCTATAGAATAATTACTGTGATATTTACTTGTCAAATCTTAAGTAGCTATCCAAGGATTGTGCCGATTTCATAATTAGGACTGGATGTACCCTATTATGTAATTTCTTTCCACTGCCTTTTCTGCACTTAGTCTGTGTGTTTGACATACGTATTCACCCGTATAATCACACTTTGACTTCTCAGTTGTGCTCATGCTGCCAGGAGACAGTTGTATTGTGAGCCAGGCAGCTGCTGAGTCTGGTTCCAGGTGAGCGTGTTCATTAAGCTTGTTACAGCCTGCTGAGACATCTCTGGTCAGGCTCAGTCTCTAATGGTAGAGGTATCCTTCTGTCCATCCCTCTGTTTATCCCTCTATCCCAATGGTTTACCATTCATCCATCCATCTATCTGTCTTTCACTGGATCTGTAAGCAGCTGGTGGTGTCATGTGGGGTGGGGGGGGGGGGGGGGGGGGGGGGGGGGGGGG
>JBAMHW010000018.1:20493258-20510366 GCA_037177495.1 Rhadinocentrus ornatus | reverse complement strand
TTGTTTTTTAAGGTGGTTTGGAAGAAGGTTTTTGGGGCCCTTCCAAGGGTTTTTTAGGGGAAAAAAAAAAAGACCCCCCCCCCAAAAAAAAACAAAAAAAAAACAAAAAAAAAAAAACTACTACCGCAGATGAACATTATCTGAAAGTAAATTCCTTAAGAAATAGAAAACAAAAATCTAGGGTAACCCTAATATAGAGTGATGAATCCTCTTTAGAGCCTCAACATCGACATTACAGAAGAAGTGTGGGATCATTTTGATAGAGAACAGAACAAAAGGCAGCCAACATCCAAAGAAGAGCTTTGAACTGTCTTTCAAGAAGCCTAGAGAACTAGGAAGATTACTCAGAGAAATTACAAGAAATCTTCATCAGACTGTGTTAAAGAAGCTTGTTAGAATTATACAAACTCTATTTATGCCTTATATACTTCCATTTATGTTTTTATAAATCACATTTCTTTTTTAGCTACAAATTAATAAACGGGGGTATAGCAGATTATATTAGGTGATAATATTTATGTCAGCATGTTTCCGTTACATAACCATATGTATTGACAAAGAATGTAAACATTAGCAAAATAAATTATAAGCCAAACAAAGTATACCTGTGATAGATGTGGCAAGTCTGTTCTCTTCTTTTCTCCAAATAAGTTGTAGCTTGTGTTTCTCTGGTATCTTGACCTCCACTCACTCTTGATGCTGCAGATATCATCAACACACCCAAGCCTGATGAGAGAGCAATCATGACCTACGTGTCCTGCTTTTACCACGCTTTTGCTGGAGCTGAACAGGTATAGAAGTTACATTTCTCGTTCCCTTTTACTGTTTTTTTAGATGATTTTTGTACCAATGTTTTCCGAGAGCACAACCAATTGCCGCAGTCTATTTTGACTTTGATTTGAAAATGGCATGTCGATCAGCAAATGTGCTGTGAAGATGTAAGTTTTTCATGATATATTAAAAAGAGATCAATGGGAGTGAGTCCTGCTGTCTTACTCTGCTGTTTTAATTACATTATTTTCATGCCCTGTGCTTTCAGGCAGAGACAGCTGCCAACAGGATTTGTAAGGTGCTTGGTGTAAACCAAGAAAATGAGAAACTAATGGAGGAGTATGAGAGATTGGCCAGTGAGGTAAAGTTTCTATTAAGAAATATATGATTTTTTAAAATAAAACTTTGTTTATGGTAATATCACCACATGCTCAAAATAAAACCACAGAAATTAGGTCAAAAGGCATCTTTCTTATCTCCACTAATGTATCCAATTGATGCAATTAGCTGACTCCCATCCACAGAAATAAGAATCTGTTCTAACATGGAGCTTTTTTGTTCTCCACCTTTTCCCATATTGTCATTGTCTTTCCCAGCTGCTGGAGTGGATCCGCCGCACCACTCCCTGGCTGGAGAACCGGACCCCTGAGAAGACCATGGCAGAGATGCAACGGAAGCTGGAGGATTTCAGGGACTACAGACGCCAGCACAAGCCCCCTAAAGTGCAGGAGAAATGCCAGCTGGAGATCAACTTTAACACCCTGCAGACCAAGCTACGCATCAGCAATCGCCCTGCTTTCATGCCCTCGGAAGGGAAGATGGTTTCTGTAAGCCGCATACTCAAACTCTTTCTCTGGCTGTAATATATGGTTTTTAATAAAGTGTTTTTAAAAAAATGAACCACTCTTTTTGTTGAGTCTCATGGACAATGTTTCCTATCTTTCTTTTTGCAACCATTGTAACAGTTTTTGGTAAAATATCCTTTTTTATAAGCAATTAAAAAACTCTTGTGTAAGTAAAATTAAAATGTAATTTCCTACTTTCATTGTGTGCACAGGATATAACCAGTGCATGGCAGGGCCTGGAGCAGGCAGAGAAAGGCTTCGAGGAGTGGCTCCTCACAGAGATCCGTAGATTGGAGAGGCTGGACCACTTGGCAGAAAAGTTCCATCAAAAAGCCACCAATCATGAAAACTGGGCCAATGGTTAGTTTGAGTTGAACATTTAGATTATAAAATGCATTCATGCTTACTATTCTGTTTTGTTTTGTTTTTTTTGTTGTTTTTTTGGTTTTTTGCGGCTACGTCTATAGGTCTGATTGTTTATCTGTTCATCTTGATTTATGAGGTCTTTGTGTATCTACATCCATCTGTATTTCTCAGCCTGCTTCTCAGTGTTTCTTTTAACTTCAGGGTTTGTTTAGGATTCTTAATGAGATGTAATTAAAGGTTTTAAAGTCTGTCCAAAGCAATCAACTGGTCATGGTTTGCAACAGGATATTCTCTACATCTGCATGACTAAATAAGGCCTGTGTTTTAGTTGAAACCTATTAATTACATTTTTCTTTCTCTTATGCAATATCAGGTAAAGAAGTGATTCTGTCCCAGAAGGACTATGAAACAGCCACTTTGACAGAAATCAGAGCTCTGCTTCGAAAACATGAGGCCTTTGAGAGTGATTTGGCAGCCCATCAGGACAGAGTGGAACAGACTGCTGCCATTGCACAGGAGCTGAAGTATGCACCCACTGTAGCAGATGCTTGCAGTTTTCTGGAGACTCCAATCCTGTCCAGGTTTATTTATAAAGCACTTTAAAACAAACCGCACTGGACCAAAGTGCTGTACAGAAAATTAAAATAAAAGGTACAAATAATAGTAATAAGAGCAGACACATGACATAAAATAAAACAAGTGTAAAGATAAAACAAACTGAAACAGCCCTACATCACAAAATAAAACATAAAGAGCACAGACCTCCGCCAAGCTATAGGGTCACTCACCTGAGAAAAATCCCAAAAGGCCCAACAGGCCACCCAGTTACCAACTCCAGTGCCAACATTCTTATGTATAGTTCAAGCTAATATCACTATTTCCATAAACAGGATAGATGCCACATCTCTTATTTAAAAACATTGACCCTGGAAATATACCTCTAGACACCAAGATGAAGCAAATGGCTTTGATAGTCTGGACGTTACTTAAGAAATGTGCATTTTCTCTAATGGCGGCAATCTGAATTAACTGTAAGTATATTTAACATCTAACATGATGTCATCCTGTAATGGAAAAATGATCCCTATCTCCAAAAGTAAAGAATCCTTTTAAAAGATTCCTGCATCCAGACAGTGAACCAGATCACCCCCAAAACCTAATAATTTGTTTCTTATTCCATTTTGGAGATTTCCTGAAAATTTGATCAAAATCCGTCCTTTACTTTTTGAGTTATGACAGACAGACACAGCTGAAAACATGACCTCCACCTTGATGGAAGTAACAATGTAAAATCAGAAGAAGGAAGATAATAGCAAAAAGTAAATTTGTTTCTCTTTCTCTCTTGTTAGTATATTTCTTATAGTTAATTGGAAGTAGACACTGTAAAACTTATATCCATGACTGGCCGGCTTAATTACATTTATGACAATAAATAAATATATGCATGGCACTGCTTTCACATAGAGAATGTTGGAGTTCAGTAGTAAAAAAAATTTAAAAAAGGAAAAATTAACATCTGCTACTTTGTGTATTCACATTATATAAAGTAAAAAAAGATTAAGAAAAAAGGAGACAAGGCTTTCCGAAAAAGTACTTATAAACATGAAGTTTTCTCATAAACTTTAAACTGAGATATTTCTTGTTGAGATGATTTTAACTTGTTTAAAACTGCTGCTGGGTTAAACAAAGTTTCCAGATATTTTTTTTATTTAAAAAAGTGTCTTTTCAATAAATCAGAACAAAAAGCTGAAAGGTGTGGCTGACGGACATGCTAGAGTTTTCAATCAGCAGTCAATGAGAAACACCTGTGTGTCGTTAACTTTTCATTATGGGCTCGGTCACAAAGTAATCCTGTCTAATATTTAACTGGCACTCCAAGAAGGAAGGAAGTGGTGCAGCTGACATGCAAAATGGCTTCTTGGAGTTTTTTAAGGTATGTGAGGCTTTATATGATTTAATGATTTTTTTCCATGTCATTTATTCAAGTTTTTACCTTCAAAGTTGTTTACCATGCTGTTTATTTTTTGTTTTCTCTAGCCAGTTGATTCTCATTGCGCTGTTAAGCTGGAACGCCGTTTCTTATCCTACCAAAGGCAAGGCAACATCTTGCAGGCTAATTATGCTAAAGTGCTTCTAACAATCTCTCAAGCTTTTGGCTGACTTAATTTTACCACATTGTTTCCCTGTTCACAGACCAGACTCAGCACAATGTTAAGGGTCCTACCAACATGGTGCGGAATCCTGGTTTCCGGAATGCATTGCCTACATCCCTTCACCCTAGGACTAGCAGTTCAGCTGATTTTGATCCAGCTGTGGCATGGGTAACTGCTAGACCCCCACGAAAAGATCTGCCTAGCCCTCCCTTTGCTTTACAAGGCCCTGCAGTCTCATGGATGGTGGGTGGTGGTGGCCCACAAGGAAAATGGCCAAGTCCTGCTAGTCCAGAAAGTCCTGTCTCATGGCCTACTCATGTGTCAAAAGAACTGCCAGGTCCTTCAAATCCAGAGAGTCCTGCAGTCTCATGGATGGCTGGTGGTGGTGTCCCACAAGGAAAATGGCTAGGTCCTGTCTCATGGCCTGCTCATGTGTCAAAAGAACTGCCAGGTCCTTCAAATCCACAGAGCCCTGCAGTCTCATGGATGGTGGCTGGTGGTGTCCCACAAGGAAAATGGCTAACTCCTGCTAGTCCAGAAACTCCTGTCTCATGGCCTGCTCATGTGTCAAAAGAACTGCCAGGTCCTTCAAATCCAGGAAGTCCTACAGTCTCATGGATGGCTAGTGGCGGCGTCCCACAAGGAAAATGGCCAACTCCTGCTAGTCCAGAAATTCCTGTCTCATGGCCTGCTCATGTGTCAAAAGAACTGCCAGGTCCTTCAAATCCAGAGAGTCCTGCAGTCTCATGGATGGCTGGTGGTGGCGTCCCACAAGGAAAATGGCTAGGTCCTGTCTCATGGCCTGCTCATGTGTCAAATCAACTGCCAGGTCCTCCAAATCCACAGAGTCCTGCAGTCTCATGGATGGCGGGTGGTGGCGTCCCACAAGGAAAATGGTCTGTTCCTGCTTCCAGTCCACAAGGTTCTGGTTTGTCATGGATGGCCAGTACTGGTAATTCTGAAGTTTCTCCATCCTCCAGTTCCATGTTTGCGCCTGTGAAAGAATCTACATCAGGCCAGATGACTTCCAGCAATCCTCAGCACAGTCCTGCCAACATGCCACCTGGTCAGAAGGGAGAGATGCTTTCCAACACTGACACCAGCTTGGCGCAGGGAGCTTTGAAGGAGGTAACTGGGCAGGAAGATGGTATGCTGCCACCGCCTGCATCTCCAGAACCTAACCGTCAAGGTGGAGAGTTGAGTACTACAACCTCTGTCTTTGAGCATGGGAACTCGGAGCAGGAAGTGGAAGGCCATAAGTTTGGAATGTCTCCTTATGCCTCAGCTCAGATGTTAAGTCCTTTAACAGCAGGCAACATGGAGTTGGTGGGACCAGTTCCAAATCTGTTCTACCTTTTCTTGACTGGTCAACTTTCTCCTGGCACCGTGTCTCATGTCCAGACTGACTATGTGGCTGGCAGGGACCATACCACTGAAGTTGGCTATGAGGAATATCAATCTCCCACTGAGAACCTTGACATCCCCCAAACCCAGGCTCCAATGGACTGGCAAGCATTTCAAGGATTTCACAGCTTAAAGGACTAAAGGCAAATTCGGTGATCCAGTGTAATGTTTGCAATGGTGTTGACGTTTAAATAAATCTCTAAATGGATTGTTTTTGGGTGTGTTTTATTTTATTTTTTTTTTATTAAATAGAAGGGGGGTTAAGGGTCTTGCTCGGGGACCCACAGTGGTTTAGCCAGCATGGGGACTTGAACCCAGGTTCTCCAGACCCAAGTTCACCTCTGTAACCACTAGGTTACCACTCTGATAGTCTGGGTAAGTTCTTATGCTGGACTTCCACTGCACGGTTTTCAGTCGCAGATGAAAAATGGAAGTCTAAACCAAATCTTGGGAGTTGTATTGTAACTCTGCGCTCCTGTCATCTCAGTGGTAAATCTGTGCTTTTTTGTGAGTCTTTCCCTGGTCTTGGGTCTGCGATAATGCAAACGTGTCTTTGCAAGTTGCTGCGACGAAACGCAGTCAACCATTAGGTGAGCTTGGACCAAAGCAGAAACTAGATACCTGGAAGCTAGACTAACTGGTGCTGAAACATCGTAGGTAGGCCGCTAAGGAAGTCGACTGTGGATAATTTTACAGTATTATCTAACAAATTAAACTCCATCCCTCCAGATTCTGATGAGGCAGTGTAACACCTGGTGGAGATGCAAAGGCATACTTGATGTGGAATTCCTTATTGATCCTGGAGGGAAACGCTCCTTGTTTGCTTGGCTGTGGGAGACTAGGCTACGACTTTAAACTCGAAACATTTGTCTTCAGATGTGAGCTGGCAGTTTTCTAGAGTCTTTTGCAAATCTTTTCAAAGTTTTGAGTAAACCCAACATTACGCTGTTTGCATGCATGGGAGAACTGTATCGCAGTACTGAACCAACAATCATGACAGCAGTCATAAAATGGTCTAAATTTATTTTAACTAGTAGGTTGCCTCCTACTGCTTCTCCTGAGCTCTTCCAGCCAGTGAAGGTTGGTCATATTTGACTGTTATCGCGGTCCTTTCATTGCATGCTTCAATGTCGTGTGTAAAATCAGGCAAAGTTTCAAATACCTAGTTTATTGCTGATTGCCGTCACATGACAAAAACAAAACATTACACAAAGTTCCTTGACCTTGGGACACTGCGGCAGAGCAACGGCTCTAGAAATGTACATGATCTGCACTGTTAAGGTCAAAGTTGTGTAGTGCTGCTTTAATGTAATGCAAATAAGGTAAATGTTAAAGGAATCAAATCTGGGACATATGCAGATTAAAATAGTTTCTCTTTCAGTGAGCTGGATTACCATGATGTTGCCTCTGTGAACCAACGTTGCCAGAACATTTGCGATTCATGGGACAAGCTGGGAACCCTGACTCAGAAGAGGAGAGAAGCACTCGAGGTTAGACATGATCAGACACACTTTGATTTTTAGAGCAAGTTAATAGAACTTTGTCATTGCAACAAAGTGCAATGAAATTACTAATGTAATTAAGCGAGAGGCATATCAAGTTTTTTTTTTACAGCTAATAAGATTCTAAGTTTTTAAGAGTGTTGTCCCCACAAGAGTGTGCTATGGTTCCAAGAAGAAATTAAACTGCTTCCCAAACCTTAACATAAGCACATTTAGAGTTCTGTCAATGACCTGAAGAGTGAAGACATAACTGGATCCCCTCTAAAATCCCTGACCCATGTAGAAGTGTGAAATTGATGGGTAAATAGGATGGAGAAATAAATATGTCCAGGAAGTGACTAGCTCAAAGCCCACTAGCCACTTCCTCTGATCCATGATTGTCATTCCAGACCTGCAAATGTGTGAGGGTCTGGGAAAAGTGCCAAGGATTAACTCTGAATGACAGTGACAGGAGGCTCTTTCTGTCCAACTGCCTGCTCCAAATTATACTCATGCTTGAGGGAAAGGGTTGTGTCAGGAACAAGCAGGCCAGATTTTTTGCTTTATTTTGGGGGGGAGGGATTAACGTGGCAAAAACAATGTTATGCTTGCCGGCATTATTGAACAAAACGGTTCATGGGATGTTTCGGATGTGTGGCACAAAAAAAGGGGACTGTGTTAAACAATGTTCAATGTACTATTTTTAATTAAGATATGAAAAGATGAAAAAAAAAAGCATTCATATCCTGTGACCCTCTTAGCGCACAGAAAAGTTGCTGGAGACTATTGATCAGTTATTCCTGGAGTTTGCTAAGAGGTCAGCTCCTTTTAACAACTGGATGGAAGGGGCCATGGAAGATCTGCAGGACATGTTCATAGTTCATACTATTGAAGAGGTCCAGGTAAGCTTACAGTACCCCCCCGAGTAATATTTTATATAGTACTGCTGCTGAGTCCAAGTAAGAGTACTTTCACTCTAAACAGACTAAACATGGAGAAGCAGCATTTAGCTGTTATGCTGCAAACAAGTGGAACAAACTGCCAGTGGAGATGAAACTTTCACCAAATGTAGACATTTTAAAATCCAGGTTAAAAACATTTCTTTTTTTCATGTGCCTATGAATGAATTCTGCACGGTTACTTTTAAACTTCTCTTTTTAATCATTTAAATGTCATTTATTATTTTATTGTGATTCTTGCTGTTGTTGCTGTCTTTTACTATTTCTTAATATCTGTAATGCTTTTAATGTAAAGCACCTTGAATTTTCCTGTACATGAAATGTGCTATACAAATAAACTGCCTTGTCTTGCCTTCACCATTTACTTCCTCCTCCAGAGTCTAATCGCAGCTCACGAGCAGTTCAAAGCCACTCTGCCTGAGGCGGATACAGAGAGACAGGCCATCTTGGGAATCCACAATGAGGTGCAGAAAATTTCCCAGAGCTATGGGATCAAGGCCAACATTATCAACCCCTACAGCACCATTACAACAGAAGAGCTTCTCAACAAGTGGGAGAAGGTAGCTAGAGCTTTAAAACTTAAATTTTTGCTACATGGAAGAATTCAAACAGGATGTCCTAATTATGAGGGATGGAGCATACACACGTGGACAAAATTGTTTCGGGTAATGAAAGAAAAACTCACAATGGTCACAGAAATGGAACGTGTGTATATAGCAGACTTTAAATTTAATGGTTGTAATAAAGAATTACTCTAAGATTTTATTACACAACTGAAGCATTAGTATCCAGTTCGGTTCAAGTGCATAATCAAAGTGTACTAGCATAAGTCTGTTAAATGCTAAAACCTTTTTCAGGGGAGTCAGTTTAGCAATAATGTCTAACCTCTGTCAATGTGTTTTCATTTTAGGTGAAAAAGCTGGTTCCTCAGAGAGATGGTGCCCTCCAGGAGGAGATGGCTCGCCAGCATGCCCATGAAAGGTTGAGAAGGCAGTTTGCTGCCCAGGCTAATCTAATTGGACCTTGGATTCAGACCAGAATGGAGGTTTGATTATGTAGACTTCATAAGAAATTTAGCTTTCAATTAACAAAAGACAAAAATGTAAGATAATTATTTTCTAATTTGTTATATAAAACTAAGATGCTGTGATGGTGAATTTTCAGATCATTAATGTACTAAATGTAATTGTACATATACAGAATATCTTTATCATATCCTGACAGATTTTTGTTAGCAGCAAGTAAATAGCTCCCTTAGTAAAGCATCAGATCTTTAGACTGCCATCTAAGATCTAAATTGCTCCTAAAACTATGTTGACCCTGTTGCATGTGTTATCTTGACAGGAAATTGGGCGCTGCTCCCTGGAGATTGGAGGCACGCTGGAAGACCAGATGACCCAGCTGAAACAAATTGAGCATGTCATTGTTGCTTATAAACCCAACATCGACAAGTTGGAGGGAGACCACCAACTAATCCAAGAATCCCTTGTGTTTGACAACAAACACACCAACTACACTATGGAGGTACAGGATGGTGGGAAAAGGTTACAAATATATGCACATATAAAGTGAAGGAAGAGGAGTGTACACACTATTAACTATAATGTCAAACTATTTATTTAAACTGTCCCTACATCAATAGCACATCCGTGTCGGATGGGAGCTGCTCCTCACAACCATTGCCCGAACCATCAACGAGATCGAGACCCAGATCCTGACACGGGATGCAAAGGGTATCAGCCAGCAGCAGATGAGTGAATTCAGATCTTCTTTCAACCACTTTGACAGGGTATAGCCCTCTACCATTTCACATCACAAAAGTCTTTTATTTATTTTTATGTTTTTTTGATTGGCCAGTCAAAAGTAGCAAGAAAAAACACAAAGTTGCTTCTACAGTTGTCTTTGTGTGTTTAAACCTAACTTGTTACAGGTTTTTTACAGCTGATTCAGTTTTTAGTAATTAGTTTTGTAAAAGGGTGTATAAAGAGGCAAGACTTCAGCCATGGATGTCATGAATATATACATAAAAACATATAATCTGTCTGTAACACTAGCGTTTAACAACATTCTATAATGTTTTTGCAGATTACAGCTCTTTTGCTGTGGTGAAACTGCAAAGAATGGAAGCTGCTATTATTCCAGTTTTATCTGTATGAATTAAATAGTGGCTCTACCTCACATTGCTTTAACAGCCTGAAACAAATTAAAATCTCATTCAGAATCTGGCATAATATAGCTGTTTGTTGATAAGTCTAATGTTTGCATACAACTTCTTTGCACAAGGTTACTTATTTTATGCTCAGAAATCTCATTTATCATTAAACCTTATTCTCATATCACACTTGAACAGATAAGGTGCTTGAAATGGAGATCAATCTATTTGATCTTATTTATTTGAACACAATAAGCATAACTTGAGTAAATACTCGTATGTCATGGACTGTACTCTTTACTTTTCCCTCCTATGAACCTAAAACTTTACATCCGGTTGTAGAAGAAGAATGGAGCCATGGAAACGGATGACTTCAGAGCCTGCCTCATCTCAATGGGTTATGACTTGGTATGGTATCTGACAGCGGGTGTATGGGTCTATTCACTCTACATACATGCCGACATTCAAATTCTCCAATCATGCCTGTCTTAGGGAGAGGTGGAGTTTGCCAGAATTATGATGTTGGTGGATCCAAATAGTACAGGAATTGTGTGCTTCCAGTCTTTCATTGACTTCATGACCAGGGAGACTGCTGATACAGACACCGCCGAGCAGGTTGTGGCATCCTTCCGGATCTTGGCAGCTGATAAGGTACGTGTGCACTTCAGCTGCTGCAGCTTGCTGGCATACAGGCAGATATTTTAAGCCAGTGCTATTCTTGTTTAGTCATCCCCCCCCAAAGTATTTGCCATCTTGTCCATGTGCACAAAATGAAAAAACAAAAGGGTACTTGGATGAATTCTAAATGAAATGTTCTTTTTGCCAACACAGCCCTACATACTCGTGGATGAGCTTAGGAGAGAGCTTCCTCCTGAACAAGCTGAGTATTGCATCATGAGGATGCCACCTTACGCAGGCCCTGGAGCACCTCCAGGCGCATTAGACTACACCGCCTTCTCCACTGCCCTCTATGGAGAAAGCGACCTTTAATCTAACAAGAAAACCTCTTGTGTACTGACTATTTTACTTTTTCCCCGCATCCCCCACTACCTGCCTTTAATGTCTTTATGAAATCAAGTAATCTATAAACACAGCAGAATAAATATGTTGAATTAAATCAAAGCCTTCATTCATATATTTTTGATGCATCAATCTGTCTGCAATCATGCCAATAAATGTTATGTTTCTTGGTACCGTCTTTATGTTCTCATAGATAAAGTACAACTGGAAAAATTAAGTCAAACTATATAAATAATTAAACAACAATCTGCCATTATGGTAAAGTTATGAGACACCAGCAAGATTATAATTTTGTAGTGGTTTTATCATGAAAAAAAAATAGTCCTGTTTGCTTGCAGTATTCTATATTTTCATGTTTCCACCATGTCTTTGTTCTGGGAATAAACTCTTCTGACACGGCCTTTTGAGTTGCTTAAAGTGGATTGCAGTTTCAGATCCACTGCTATCCATCAATAAACAGTGGGCTCCCAAAAGGCCCCAAAAATGCATTACCAACAGAGGAGAAAAATGGGAAACTGCATGAATGCAAAAGTAAATGTTTACAATAGCTCAGTGCTTTCAAGGCACCCAAACACAGAAGGCTAAATATGCAATATTCTAATTTGGAGAAATGTAATTTAAAACAATCACTAGCAGCAACAAATGCACTGATGCTTTTATGTACATCAGAAATGTCTGCTGATGAGCAATGCATGAGTAAATTATAACAAGGGATCAAATTCCCATTCATTCTAATTATTTAAGACGATTTTGTGCTTTATATGCATTTTAGCAGCATGGTTACACATCATTTAACACATCTTTGATTCTTCAAAAGGTCTTTTTAGTTAAAGTAAAGCATCCTTTAAACAATATTTGAACTACATGTAAGCACTTATTCTCCTTGCTGCTTTAGAATTGTTGGCTTAAAACGCTGTAACCATATTTGTGTTATGTGCCTGTAAAGGAGTGTTGATTAAATATTTAAGCTCATTTCCCATTTTTCCTTGACACCTCTGAACTCCTTATGTTACAACATCAGGTATTTGAAACCTGATTCCTTCTTTGTCTACATCATACAGCTATTTGCTTTCTTTTAGTTTACTAGTGTTCAATAAATGTTATGAATGGCGGTGGAGGTGAGGACCAAAATGCAGATCGATCATGCAGAAGCTGAACTGTGATGAAAAACTGGTTTATTTGCCGAAAACTCACGACTCGGAACCACACACAACAGGGATAAACCATACACACATGAAGTTAACCACAAGGATCTGACCCCCTGCCTGCCTGGTCCGACCAGACGAACTGGCATTTGAAAGATGTGAGGGCGTGTAAAGGTGGCGTGATGGAGCTGTAGGACCGGTTGAATCTTCTGTAGAAATTAGCGAACCGCTGAAGCTGCTTGCGGTTGAGGGGAACAGGCCAATCTGTGACTGCCTTGACCTTGTTAGGATCCATGGAGGCGCCCTGAGGGGAGATAATATATCCAAGAAAAGCAGTCGTCCTTTTGTGAAACTCATATTTTTCAGCTTTGACATACAGTTTATTCTGCAGGAGTCGGAGAAGCACAGCTCGAACATGTTTCTTATGTGATGAAATGTCTTTTTGAGAAGATCAAGATGTCATCCAAGTAAACGAAGATGAACTGACCAACCATGTTCCTGAGCACGTCATTCACCAGCGCCTGGAATACTGCTGGTGCATTCACAATCCAAACGGCATAACCTGATACTCATAATGTCCTGTTGGGAGTATTGAATGCCATCTTCCACTCATCGCCGTCCTTAACAAGGACGAGATGGTAGGCATCCAGCTTGGTGAAGAATGTCGCTCCTTGGATCTGATCAAAAGCCGTGTTGATGAAAGGAAGAGGGTAATGGTTCTTTACTGTTATGTCATTAAGTCGCCTAAAATCAATAAAAGGCTTGTAGCGATCTGTTCTTCTCCACAAAGACGAAGCCCACTCCAGCAGTAGACGAGGAAGGCAGAATAATACCAGCCTTGAGGGAGTCATCAATGTAGGCCTTCATGGCTTGGTTCTCAGGGCAGGTGTTACACCAAAATCTGTGATCTATCAGAATCCGTGACTGCAGTGAGTTTTTTTTTTTCTGTATGGCCATCTTAAAAGAGGAGAGAAGAAGAGCATTTACACAAACTACGGAAGGATGAAGTAGCCGACTACCACTGACTTCGTTAATTTGACTATCATCTAACTGATTGTATTTCAGGAGTAATACTCAACAAAAAGGGCGATTGCCCTAGTATCTGTACGGTATCTAGAAAAATGTAGAACATGGATTTATTTATGTTTGAAGGTGAGCAGTATTTGATAGACTGGCACATTGTATGCCGATGTGCTGTCTAAAAATATGTATAACTCGCCATTAAAAAAAAATTATTTTTACAATTTTTTCCAGATGCACGGTAATTTAACATTAGCCGTTTTACAGATATGTGTGACCTTACTGTGTATCCATTATAATAAACAGACTTAAATAGCGAGTTATAAATATTTTGATGATGGCACATCAGCATAGAATGTGCCAGTCTACCAAATACTGCTCAGCTTAAAACATAATCAAATAAATCCACATTTAATAGAAACTGTACAGTTACAGTTTCCTATAGGATACTATGGCAATCGCCTCTTTCTGTCGAGTATTACTCCTAAAATACAATCAGTTAGATGATAATGAAATATTTAACGAAGTCAGAGGTAGTCAGCTACTTCATCCTTCCATAGTTTACGTAAATGCTCTTTTTCTCTCGTCTTTTAAGACAACCATACAGAAAAAAAACTCGCTATCGTCCCCTACAGTCACAGTTTCTGATGGGTCACAGATTTTGGTGTAACAGGACAAAAAGTATAAACGACCCCTAGGAGAAAATGTTCCAGGCAATCGATGTGGAGGAAGGGAGGTGGCTCGATGCTTGTTGAAAACCTCCCTGAGGTCATGATACTCCAGAGGAACCTCTTCTAGAGTGTGATAAGCTGTTGAACCGGTCCCGGAACTCATACGCCTGGTGGTGCTGGTTCGGAGACGGGTAGATAAAGAGCCGGGAGACCAATCCAAAATCTCCCCCATGTTCCAGTGGAAGAGGGGATTGTGATTCTTTAACCAAGAAGCACCCAGAATGACCGGTACTTTTGGAGAATGAATGAGCAGAAATGAAATTTGCTCATGATGGATGCCCCCTACGACCAATTCCACCGGAACCGTTTCGTGAGTTATCCAGTGTAACACATGGCCGTCAAGGGCCAGAACTTGAACTGTTTTAGAAGTGGGTCAGCTCGGAATCTTGAGGGCTTAAGCAAGACTAATATCTAGAAACTGCACCAGAGTCAACATAACTTAACCTGTTGATATCCAGCGTTTGTCTTTCTTTTTTAGATTCCTGTTACCGACCTTGCTACGTCTCCTGGATATACCTGTGCCTGATTCCCTGTTGGATTTTTTCCTGCCTATTTCCTGTTCTGGATTTCGACTCATGTTTGGACTGACCACTGAGCCCTGCCTGTCTCTGATAAGTAGTCTGATCTCTGCCTTCATGTGAATGACCCTGCCTGTCTGATTACTACTTTTCTGGATTGTTGTATCTTCCCTATTCTTGTCTGGAGCCTATTTCAGGATCCTGTACCCCACAGCGTTTTAGGAACTGGTCGCCACTCTCTGCTGGACTGTTTCCAGATTCTGCCCTGGTTTCCCCAGTTTTAAAATAAATGTTTAAAAACTCCATCGTTGTGTGTGTCTGGCTGAATTTCCGGGTCCCCCGTGATGACTCATTACAATAAATTTGAAAAGAATTTCCATGCTGTCATACATAAGTGGATTATTATAATATACTAATAAAAATGTTCTTGTATGTGCACCTATCTCTATATTCTCCTATTTGACTATTATATTATATAAAAAACCATCTTTGTGATGGTCTTGTTGAAAAAAAGTAATAGAAATTGTGTTGCGTTCACCCTCGTTTGGAAAACTGTTAAAATACTGGATTCATCAAATGGGATTTTCAGTAAAGATCATTGGCCAAAACAACAAAAACTAAATTAAAATAGAAGAGCATGCTGGGAATGTAAAACAGCCTTCAAAAGCAAGCAATCTACTTTAAATTACATTTTATTTTACTGTGACTGACAAACTCAGACACCAATTATCTCTAAAAGAAATGCTCTAATTTTTCATTTAAATTTAATTAGTTATATATTGGTAGCAAAATAAAGATTCTCAAGCAACGTTGACACATTAAAGTTTTTGGCTCTGTTATGAAACATCTTATTTAATTTGTACATCTGTATTGGATTAATTCAATAAACTGTTTGTGACTAATCCAACCATTTACTACGGTCTGATAATTTATTGCTTCAATTATGTCTTTCCTTTGCAATTTGTCATAATGCTGGAAAATATGTGCAGCCATAATTCATGTGTAAATGCAAGCCCATGTGCCAGATTTCTTAGAGCATGTAACACCTTCACTATGAGATTAATTTAAATACAAAAACAATAAAGAAAAGTTTCCTTTAAATCAGGATTTTCTTCAATAATAAATAAAGTTTAATTAATAAAGTTTTAATAAAAAAAACTTGCCATGAGCAACTGTTTTCACTAAGAGAATTCCCCAAATGATATTAAAGTTTTTCTATTTTCCAAATTTGTAGGTTGAGGCTTGAATGGATGCAAATATATAAAAGTACAAATTTAATTTAGTTATGTGCATTGAATTAGAAGCATACAGCACCCATCATAAGACACAGCTGGACTAAAAAGAAGGGTTTCAATCTATTTTTTAAAAAATTCTTTTTTCTGATGTATTTGAAATGGAAGAGAGAATTTCTTTTGTGCATTCACTCACAAACAGGTCAGTGAAAAGGGTATTTCAGGAATCCCTATCTCTTTGAAAAGCAGGAATGTAGATTTTAAGCAGGCAAAATCAACCTGTAACTATCTCCAATATCTTCTCTGCAGAATGAAATAAGGTGGAACTAAGGTACCAATAAATATAGTCATATTACCAAAATTTGATGAAAAATCAAAAAGGCAAACTGTAGGGCACCTATGAATATTTTCTTTTAATTTCACCAGTGATTTTTGAGCATGCTAGCTCTATATCAGATCCAAATGCTGCCTTGTTTGATGTGAATATGCATTTTTAGTTTAAGCTTACATAATTACCAAAACAAGCATGAATTACTCTTAGAGATTGAAGAAAATGTGTTTAAAGGTTGTAGATTCTGTTGTATCTGCTTTTATTATCTTGGTTAAAGGTGGGGCCAGAACAGGGGCGTAGCCATCATTTTAGAAGTGAGGGGGACAAATTACTTAGAGGTCTATTGAGTGATTTATCATCCTCTCGCATTCAATTGCACCTATCCTTAACAGCTAAAGAACCACATAACCACAAACAACACAGCACCAGGGAACCAACTTGAGTTCTCTAAAATTATATACTTTCTAAATCTAAGGTCAAAATCTAAAATCTAAAGCCAAATGATTGAGTTAACATGAATGACCCTGGAGCATCTACAGGGTGTGTAGCCAGATTATTAACTGCCAAAGAAAAATACTACAAGCAACAAAAAGTTTTGTAAAACACCATTCCTGTTTAAAAACACCAGCGTTCAGTGACAAGGTAACAGGGTAATAAGCCACAAATTTTAATGTAATGGCAAAAAGTGACAAGTGAAAATGACACAACAATAAACACATCAACATTAAGATGTAGCTATTTTATCATTTATTTTATCATCAATGAAGACAGGACAGATGAGCAAAATTAATTAGTTAAAAAAAATGTATGACCAATGCCTGCTGCCTAATACAGTAGTCAATTTATATCTGCAAATAAATGAATAAAAAACATTCTTTTTGAAATTACAGATAAACTACATCTTTAACCCATAAGGACCCACAGTGACTCTGTTGTCTCACGCCCTATTAACGTTCTAGATTCTTCCATGTTATGCTAAA
>JBAMHW010000018.1:20481095-20493158 GCA_037177495.1 Rhadinocentrus ornatus | reverse complement strand
TATGTATGTATGTTGATCTGAGGATACACAAATAAAAAGACAAAGAAAAACATTTTCAGGCTGATTGATTTAAAAAAGTGTAATTTAGGTTTAACAAATAATTGAACCATTTTACGACCGAAGTGACATCTATGTCACTTTTGAGATCTTTGCCACCTAGTGGCAGAATTTTGAAAAAAATTTCAGAAATGTGTTCTGTGTGCTCCATTTAACTAGTTTTATGCTCCTCTTAATTTTCCTTCAAGTAGAAATGGGTCCGGGTCTTTATAGGTTAAACATCCGTGTCAGCATTTCCATTTTGAACTAAGGGAATCAAATGCTACAGACTCTCCTAATCATGAGCTCTAGATTTCATTTTAGACCCAAGCAGAAACAAGAATATAATCAAAATAAAACAAGAGTTTATGTTAATGCAGCCTGGTCTCTCCCATGACACATGACCATCTCCCTGCTGCTTGTTGCAACACAGACAATTCTTTTTAGTATAAATAAAATTAGTTCTGAAATAGCAGTAGAAATGCCTACCTTAGAGTCACTCTTATCCTGTACACATTTCCTTAGTCTGTTATAATTTCTACAATTTCTCTTGCAATACTATAGATAAACATGCAAAGCAGAATTTATAAATAGAATAACACATAGCTGTGGAAATTAGTCACAAAGTCAGTCAAACTATCAATATTTTTTCTCAGCTACTTATATTCTTTTCTCCTCTGTGACCCTGACTAATCATCCCTGTGACCCTCTGGGCCACCGTCTCCTCTCTAACCCTAGAAATAAATATTTAAAAATGTGTGGAAAGCAACATTTTCAAATAGAATTAGGAATACAGTAGTAATTGTGAAATTGTTGCAGAATTTAACCTCAAAATCCCTTTTTATGCTATCAAAGGAATTTAGTTGTAAACATCGTCATTCGCGGGCTGCAGATTTGTTGGCTTGTTTTCTTAAGTGTAGTTGCTTATTTGAGCTGGCCCTGCTCCCTTTATGAAGCCAACCCGATTCTCTCCCCTAGCTAATAAGGCTTTAACCCCTTGCTGCGGAGCGGTAAATGTAAACGCAGCGGTTCCTTTTTCAGGAACTAGTAGTATTGTCACCTGACAGCGTGACAAGACACTGTCAATTTCGTGAGTGGAAAAGAAAATGCTAGAATAATGCTCAAGTTTAGTAACCTTCATCAAATAAAGCAAAGTCTTTTTAGAGGCATCAGTCCACAATAATACACAATACTGCATTATTATTTTTTCTCTTTTTCTTATTTTTCCACTCAACAGTTGTCAAAAAAACAAAATGGCTTTTTTTTCCCAACGGTTTACCGTCGACTCCGCCTACTCACTAAAGGCCGTGCGTTCACCTTCTTGCTAGTATTCTGACACCTCTTTCGTCTCCTCAACACAGTTCCTCTCAAATGTGACCAGTTTGGTTGAAATAATGACTGACACTGGGGAGGGTGACGATGAATTCCAGTTTTTACGAACGGTGAGTAAGATACAATTCAAAGTAAGGTTAATGCTAATGTGTAGTCAAGATAGATATTGCCTAGTTAAGCTAATTTAAACAACATCGAGGTGAAAACTGCTAGTAATTTCCCCTTAGCAAGAAAATAACGTTTTATTCAATTTGATAAATAACAAAACAGATAGGTTTTAATATGTTTGTGCTACCTCTTAAAAAACAAAACAACTTTTTTTTTAAATCTTAAATCTTTGGCTATTTAGTCTTTTTGCATGAAAAATATTAGCTACATTTCAGTGACTTAATATAGTAACATAAAAATAATTATTTTATTATTATTATTATTATTATTATTATTATTATTATTATTATATAATGACAGCTATTTTATTGTTAGCATGAAACTCCCGGCCTCTTGCTAAGTTATTTTCATCGGTTGTTTTTAAGTTAGTGACAATATAGTTGAACCCCGACTATTCCCATTTTTCCGCTTTAAGATGCTATTATTGTGTCCTAGCTGTAAGATGTCCTCTCACATCTTGTTATTTCTCGCCTTCGATAACTGGAGAGTGTCTGGTATGCAAACGAGACACCAACACCTATTCAGGGATGCAGATTGATAGACTGGAGTAAATTACTTTAGTAAGATGGCTCCCTCAGATGTCTGCCATGCATTTTAGTGGGCTTCCCATGGGCAGTTGCTCAGCTGTGGTAGGAAACTGCCCAGATCCTGACAAACCATGTCTCATTTAGTTGGTAAATGACAGGCAAAATGTTTTCTAATATTCTCACTTACCAAATATTTGATTTCAGTGAAATAGAAAAACTTAGATTTGTCTTCCCCCCACCCCCATTTTCTTATTTGGTGTTTTCAGAAGTGATCTCTGAGGTAAGGTGGCTGCCCTCCATTATAACAATACACTGGTAGACCCCTTCAAAATATAGATTGCAATATCTTCCAGCAGCAGCCTAAAACTCATCAAGACACGTGGAAGACTGTTGCATCTGCATGAGCATAGATCTAAGTGCGTAAGCCTTCAGGATGCCTCTCGGTGCCTCGGAAATGTGTTGGACTGATTACAGAGTGCTGCTGATATGAAGAGTGGAAAGAAGGGTGAATCAGGGGTCAGATATAGCAGCATCTTCCCAATATGGAGGTTTGTAGCCTGGTTGCAGAGAGGTGTTGGTATTCCTGGTCGTCTGTTTTCCTTTTCTGCATTTCCTTAAATAGATAGAAAGATATGCCTAATTTGTTTGACATGGTCCATGTGGCATTTAAATGGAGATAAGATTAATGTGAAATGACAGAAATTTCCTGTACATGCAGCTTCAGTGGAACAAGACTATTTCCTGCTGTTGTAACACTCATGCTAACATGACAGGCTAAAATACATCTCACATAAATTCCTTGGTTTGGTTTATTGTTGATTCATTGTAACTTTAAAAGAATATTTATTAAATTGTCATTTCTTTTTTTTTCCAGGGAGATGAGGTGGTTTTACAGAGTACCTTCACCTCACGAGGGGAACATTTGAAGCTCTGTCTTGCAGCTGAAGGTTTTGGCAGCAGACTTTGTCGGCTTGAGCCAACTTCCAACTGCAAGGTAAATAGCTGCTCCTCAGTTGTAGCTGCTCCTCCTTGCCAGGGCATTTCATTTGTTAGTTAATGGGATGCAAAAGGGAATGACTGAAATTAGTCATATAATTAACTAAAAAGTAAAAAAGAAAAACAAACAACTTTTCTTCTGTAATTTTAAATCCAAGAAAAAAGAAATTTAATCCCACAGAATCTCATTTTAATTTGCAAAAGAAATTAGCTAATTATATCTGGGATAATTTAAAGGAAACTAATTGTTTGCTTCTCTAAAATTTTCTTTTGATGATTTACAGCAAAGTCAAGTATTCGTAGTTTTTACTTAAAACGTTGAACACATTTTGGTTGACTTTTTCTACCATTTTGATCACCTGATTCAAGTTGGTTGCGCTCCTTGTCACTAATAGCGTTTGGCTTCTGTAGCAAGTAGACATTCATAAAACTACTTCACTAGCAACAAACATGCTGTTTTTTTTGTTTCTACCAGAATGTTCCACCAGACCTGTCTGTATGTGCATTCGTCCTATCCCAGTGCTTCTCTGTCCGAGCCTTGCAGGAAATGCTGGCCCGCAGTGAACAACTAGCAAAAGTGAGTGTTTTTACTCCCAGTGTACCGTAATAAAAATGTCTGTGCTATGCACCTTTGCTATTGTGTGTAATAATGTCTTAAATACAGCTATTAGACAGTACGAGGCTGTATTAAAATGTTTTTTCTGCCATTCCACTGTACGTGAAATTGTTTCCAAGACTTAATTTAAAAAATATTTGGGTTGTATTTATTTAGCAGGTTTGTCTTCTCTGTAGTCCTTATGAATTTCTCTCCCTTTTTTTCCATAACTCCCAAAACATTTTGCACTGAGGTAAGAAATAGTGCACTGGATGTCATGTTTATCAAATGATGAACTTTAGGCTTCAATACTCCAGTTCATAAACCAGTGGCTGAAGTCACAATAACATTGTCCTTTTTTCCAGTCTATGGGGTAGCACACTGTTATAACCGTGACAAACGAGTGATTTTGAATAGCCAATTTTATTTATAAAGCACTAGAAAACACTTCTACTCGTTGGAATGAGTTAGAAAGATTTGTACAGCTCCTTGGCTCAACTCAGTACTAAATAAGCTGCGTGCACTTATGCCCAAGATGATATTGTGTAATGAAATCGTGATCTTCTATTTAAACAAAAGACAAAAAGCCAACGAAAAAAAGCACTGCCTCTAGCACTACATGACAGCACCTGGGTCCAACTCGACTCACAGCAGTCTGAGTACTGCTTAATTATGATGTCGCACCCTGTTTAAATTCTTGCTTGTGTTGTTCTTACTCTCAGATGTATGTTGCTTTGGATCTAAAGGGTCTGCCAAATGACTATAGAATAGAGAATAGTAGAATGGTAGAATAAAAACAACAGGAACCACTGATCGAAGTTCTGAACATAGGATTAAAATGTCTTAGAAATAAGTAAAATGTAATAAATATCTAAAAATAAAAACTGTAAATTAAAATGTAATACACAAATAAAAGCAAAATACAAGTTAAAACAATAAAATCAGTATAAACTCACCAGCTCACTCTGGGTTGAAAGCCAAATATATTATAAATATTGTTTTCAGTACATTTTTGATTTACAGGTGGAAGCTGGAGGTAGCCGTCGCACTCTCCTCTATGGGCAGGCAGTGTTGTTCCTACACTCATACAGCGGCATGGTGAGTCTTTTTTTACGCTGCAGATACAAACCAGAAGACTTGTGCTTTAATTTACTGTAGTAACTTTTCTAATGTCTAAAGTTTATTTACTAAAATATAAATTCTGTCTATTTTTTGTTATACTCTCAGTATCTCAGCTGCTTGTCTTCATCTATATCTTCAAATGACAAACTGGCTTTTGATGTTGGTCTGCAAGAGGATAAAACAGGTATTTAGTATTAGACCTATTTATTTACTGCCTTATTGGGACAGTTGTTTAATTTTCTTCCATGTCATATTCTGTTATGATTTGTAGTACTTTTTTTGTGATTTTTTTATTTTTTGTTACTTGTAAGAAAAATGTTTGTTTCAGGTTAATATGTGTGTGTTTGTGTGGATCAGGGGAGGCATGTTGGTGGACTGTCCATCCAGCATCCAGGCAAAGGTCAGAGGGTGAGAAGGTTCGCATTGGAGATGATCTCATATTGGTCAGTGTGGCCACTGAGAGATATCTGGTGAGTCAGTTATTTAGTTTTTGAGACAAAAGCTGTAGTTACACCAATGGATTTGATACCTGTGTCAAGTGTCTAACATTGTAACCTGGTTAAAGAAACACTGAAAATTCACAAATTAAATATTTGTAATTAGAAATGTTTGTCATTTACTTTTCAGATTTATTTCCTTTTAATCTTTAATTTTCTTTCTCAGTCAGAATTTTACGTTCCATTGCTTCCATGCAAAAGCTGGAAATCTGTTTTCTTTGTGCCTTTGAGGTGTTGTTTTGCATAATTGGCTATGATAACACTTTTATACTAGAAAAATCAGTGGTTGTTTTTATTGTTGATGAGCCTTTTTTTTTCATTTTTATTCATTTTCCTCTCAGCACCTGTCCTTTGGCACTGCATCAGACAACAGGAGCTTGAGTGACAGTCTGATTGTCCATGCAACCTTCCAGCAGACTCTATGGAGTGTTGCACCCATCTGCTCTGGAGGTGCAGTTGCTCATGGCAAGTTATCTTTTCTTCTTGCTCTCAGTATGTCAGTAAACAAACCAGTAATTTCTGAAGTGAAATAATTCAAACGAGTGTACTTTATTAAAAAAAAAAGTTGGCTCAGCAAATAATCAATGGCTTCTATTCCACCCAATTTTTTTGCTGTAATTTTAATGATTGTTCCAGTCAAGCTGCACTGAATCATTTACAAAGGGATTTAGTCCCTTGATTCAGTATATCTTAAAAGTGGCTTGTGACCTGGAAATATCTGCAAATACCTGTATTTGGATAGTTTATCCCATTCTTCCTAGGCAATCTGCTCAAAACCCCCCAGTTCAATGGAAAGTGTCATCTTAATGTCTTCACATTTATTCAAAGATTGAACTTTGTTTGACCAGTCAAGGAAAGTCAGAGGCTTGCCTTAAGGCTACCTTAGTTTGATGCTGCAACTCATTGTTGTGTTTAAAGGTGAACTAAGACCTTTCTGTATTCGTCGGCATTTATCTTTTCTGGTAAAGAACTGGGATTATATTGTTGATATTAGGCCTGAATATCTGAAGATTCTTTTCTATCAGCTAAAATGCTGTAACAACATTGTGACACAAAAGTCAACATTTTTTCTTACAGTATGTGATTAATGGGTAACAATATATGCTGTGTTTTGCCAAGAAGAATTTACCATTGTAATGGGGATTTTGTATGTATTAATGTCAAATTGGAAAATCTTGGATGAAAGACGCATGCAGATGGACTTACATCTTCCACTACATCCACTATACATGATACTACAGTTGTTTTGTAAAGGTCTTTTCTATTGAGAAAATTCTTACTGGGATTCTTCTAGTCCAAACCAGTCTCTGTTTTTGCTGCTAGTATTAGGTTGCCACCACCGTGCTTCACCAAAGGGAATATGTTAGACCGGCAGTGAATAGTGCTCATTAGTGTGCTGCTCTTCTCAGAGTTGTGCTCCAAGAACTAAAAATCAACTTTTTGTTTGACAAGCTTTATATAACTTTAGGGCTATCTTATTTTTAATTTGCACATTTAGGCCTGATTCTTCAGATAGTCATCCTCTTATGAGGTTCTCCCATCTCTAAAAAATATCCTCTGAAGCTCTTCTAGGGTGACTGTGGGGAGCTTTCTCACATCTCTGTCCAAAAAAAATTTGGGTTTGCTTAATCAGTTTGACAAGACAACCATTTCTGGGATGAGTAATTTCTGAACTTTTTTCATTTCATAATTAGAGAGGCCTCTGTGCTACTGTGAGCGGTTTATAAACAAATTTATCAACTTTCCCCCTTGATATTGAGTGTGTGCAGGGTATCCACAGAGTTACTTGGACTCCATGGCTTTCTTTTTGTCATGACAATTTGTGTGGATTGTGGGACATTTATAAACAAACTTAACTACTTTTTAATGCTATGCTATGATATCTTGTTGTCAAAAGGTCAAAAACAAGTAAAGAATTAAAAAGATGTACTTAACAGCAGCACAGCAATGTTAAACACAACTGTAAGAGTGACTGCAGTTAGTTAATATTACAACTGTGTTTCCAATACAATGAAGTATCCTCTGTTGTTTTGCCTGTTTAAAAACCCCTTGTAGGCAGCAAGTCTAGTTTTCCTGATGTACCAAATAGCTTTTCAATACATAATTTGTGTAGTTTGTGTTTTTTGGTGCTGATTTCAGGTTACTTGAAGGGAGGTGAAACATTGCGGCTGATCCACAGCCATAGTGACGCATGCCTGACTATTCCTCCTACAGAGCAGGGAGAGGAGCTTCAAAGGTCAGTTTAAAAGATTGGCCTCCTCTCATATCAGCGAGAGAATACGTCTCTTACTGGACTTTTGTGACCAAACATGATTTCTTAATCTAGGATAATGTATTATGAGAGTGGATCAGTTTCTACCCATGCCCGCTCCCTGTGGAGGCTGGAAATCTTACAACTTGTGTAAGTACACAGAAGATTTGTTTATTATCTATCTTGCTGCTTGTCACTACCAAGAGCATATCCCAGAATCATTGTTTGCATTTTTCCCCAGAAAGGTTCTATTTTATTATATTAATTAATACTTTTATTCTATTACAATTTCCTTTAGAGAATAAATTAAGTATTTTTCATTTCGTTTAATTAATTAATTGAATTAAATTTGAATATTCAAATCTAAAAATTTGCTGGAACCACATTTGAAATCACTTATTTCCCCTGCTCACCCGTGAGCCATTTCAACAAGTTAAGTGGACTAGTTGATTTCCTTGAAAGAATAGCAAAAGCAAACAAAAACAGAACGATGTCCTTGTCGTTTCCTAGCTGGAGCGGCAGGCATACATACTGGGGGCAGCCGTTTAGACTTTGCCATGTGACAAGTGGGAGATATCTGGGCCTTACAGAGGAAAAGGGTCTTCATCTGGTTGATCGGGACAAAGCGGACGTTGGGACAACCTCATTTTGCTTCAGATCATCAAAGGTATGAAAATAAAAATTTAAGGTTCTTTAGTCATTATTAGGTCATAATCCAGGAGTTTAAATTTTTCATTTATTAGTGTATTATTTTCCAATTTACGACTGAAAGTGTTTTATTAGGTAACATTTTTGTTTGTAACAAATGTGTTAATACCTGATAGATTATTTTTGTTTATAGGAGAAACTTGACACTGGCACAACAACCAGTGCTGATGGCATGGGCATCCCAGAGATCAAATATGGAGATTCTGTCTGTTACTGTCAACATGTAAAGTCTGGACTCTGGTTGACCTACCAAGCTGCTGATGCCAAATGTCGCATGGGAGCTCAGCGGAAGGTAAATCTATAAAATTAGTATTGCTCTTTTACTGTAGACGGTCAGCATTAACAGAATGTTGTTGTTTTTTTCCACTTCAGGCCATTTTGCACAGTGAGGGTCATATGGATGATGGACTGACACTGTCTCGTTGTCAAAGGGAAGACTCTCATACTGCTAGACTAATCCGTAGCGCTATTCTCTTGTTCACCCATTTTATAAGGTACCAAATGCTTCATCACTTCTGTATCATACATGTATTTGAAGAACATTATGAGTAAAAATCTTCTACTTCTAAATAGTTTTGGTTTCCTCTTCGTCAACATAAAGACAAAAGAAACGTTTCTTTTTATGTTGCCCAAATTCATAGATTTGTTTTGACACAGAAGACTTTATATATTATACTTTATGACCCATATACAGTATATCTACACACTTAATCTATATCCTCTTGGGTATAAGAGGAATTTAAATTAATTTAAATAAGAATAATAGGAAACAGCAAAAAGTCAATGATCAGTTTTAGTAGAAAATTTTAAATCTGGGTTATTATAATGCAAATTCCTTTTTTTTCTTCCTTTTTTTTATTATTTGTATTTTTTTTAAATGCATCACCTTTTCTTTAGGAAACTGGATGGTTTTAGTCAAGAAGGAAACATTCCTTCCATCAATCTACCAATGAAGATAGTAACATGCAGTATCCAGGATCTTATCAACTACTTTCAACCTCCTCTGGAGGGGCAAAGCCATGAAGCTAAACAGAAAAGCATGGCTGCACTTAAGAAACGACAGGATATGTTTCAAGAAGAGGTATGTGGAGCAATAAGTATAAGTGGTCCAGTAGTTTTCATTGTTTGTTAAGTATACTAATTGTGCTTTTCTTTTTAGGGTGTGATAGATTTGGTGCTTGATTGTATTGACCAACTACACCAATACACTACTACTTCTCATTTTGCTGAGGCTGCTCAGAGTGACACAGGAGAAGGGTGGGAGGCCATCATCAACCATTTCTATAAACTACTATGTGAGAATTATCATTATCTTTCATTTCTAAGGGTGCATTCACAACAGAATAGTCCGCTAGATTCTGTATGATCGGGGACTCGGATCTGTTGGGGGTTACAACATTCTTTAGGACTGAGTTTTGTGTTTACGCTGCACTACTTAGACAAACCGGACTGGTTCTATTCTCTGCCAGAAGTGGCGCTGCATAAAGAATTACTGAAGAAGAATACAAGACACACAATGAAGAAGAAAACTCGTTCATCTATTGGTTAATGCGGGACAACTTCTGTTTCTATAACATAACAAAACATGAAGCTGCATCTGATCCTAGTGGTCTTGAGTTTACATTAATGTAAACACTTATTTTTTTCCTGTTCAGTAACTATCAATTACCTAACAGAATAGATTAGAATAGAATAGGCTTTATTGCAGTTGTAGGTCCTAAAAAGATTAAACAAGGTATAGAACAGACAATTCTTAAATGGAAAAAATAGAGGGAAATAAAAGACAAAAGTCATTTTAGTTAAGTAACTTTACTGAAGTTTGCCTTTTTCTGTTGCTCCTCCAGCTGTTCTGATCCAAGGAAACCGTGGAAACTGCGCACATTTCTCAAGTTCTATTGACTGGTTGATTGGCAGGCTCGACCGGCTTGAGGCATCTTCAGGTTAGTTGTATTTGCAGGCATTTTTATTCACAATCCTGTTTCTGTTATCCCGTTACATTATACAATACAGTACATGGAAAAACAAGGAGAAAGTTTAAATGCTCATTTTATGATATCATTTAACATAATTTACAATTTATTGACTTATTCCATGAGTATACTCAGTTTTCATGTAAAAACTAAACATTAAAGCAAAATATAGAGGTCAATACAGTACAATCTTTCCTACAGTAAAATGCATTTGCATTTACAGGAGTTTTGGAGGTTCTACACTGTGTGCTAATGGAAAGTCCTGAAGCACTAAATGAGATCAAAGATGGACACATTCACTCTATCATCTCATTCCTAGACAAGCATGGATGCAACTCCAAGGTAGTAAATATAATAAAAGATTTAGATTTTGTTTGAGCCATGAGAAGAATCGTGGATACTTCATCACTCTTTGCAATATGGACTGTAATTGCTAACTTTCTATTTACTGCAGAAGATAATATAAAATAAGACTTTGATGTAAACCTGCACCATGTTGTAAACAAACCTGTTATTTATTTTGACAAAAATATTTGTTTAAATGTTCCCTTTAGCGTATGTATTTGTTCCACCAATGCAAAAACAGAAGTATTACAGCTGTAACAGCCTTTAGAAGCTATTTAAAATATGTCGCCTGGTGTTGAATCATTTCCGTTTATTGAGCTATTGCTGAATCAAGTGCTGACGGGTTGTATTCCAGGTGCTGGAGGTGCTGTGCTCTCTGTGTGTGTGCGATGGTGTGGCTATGCGCTCCAATCAGAACCTCATCTGTGACAGCCTGCTGCCAGACAGAGATTTGCTTCTCCAAACACGCCTGGCTAATCAGGTCATCAGGTACTTGGGAATGTTTACCCGAAACAGTATTTATTTTTTGCATGTCTCTGAGTTAGTCTCCTCCCTGTAGTTTTATTTGTTCCTTTATTATTTATCATCTTCCCAAATTCCTCTGAACATAATCTCATCTCTCTTTGTCTATTTGTCATTCATTAAACTTAGAAACAAAGTTTGACTCTTAAAAGATAAACATTTTGAAAAAAGGCAAGGCAGTTTATTTGTATTTGTTTCATGTACAGGACAATTCAAAGTGCTTTACATAAAACAAAAGCATTAGAGTTATTAGGAAATAGTAAAAGACAGCAACAAATAGCAAAAGTTACCGTGCAGATTTCATGCATAGGCGCATGAAAAAAAAATGTTTCTTTTTTTTTTTAACCTGTCCTGTCCAGCATCATAGCAAGCAGAATGATAGTCTGGTTGCTGCATTGTGCCGAACAAATTTACTTTGCCAAGGGGAGGCTTATGGGTTTAAGGCTCCTCTTGATAGTCTGATTCCTTTATTTGTTTATTTACTGTTATTTATTTACTTTGAATCATGGAAACTATGTAATCTTGCTGGACCCGACCGGAGGGGACAGAAAATGTAAGAAGACAGCAAAAAGAAGCTGAAGGGAGAGCAGAGAGAAGAAAGAGGAGACAAAAACACCACAGACAGAAGACAACGACCCTTCAATCCACACTAATACCAGACAACAAACTGCTACATACCCGGGCCTTTAGCAGCAACCCCGAAGCATGAACCCAAGCTACCCCACCCAGAAGACGACCCCAGCCCCACCCACAGGGTGGCAGGAGAGAGCCCCAGCTAGAGCCTCCTGTGGTCTTGGGGCACAGGCACAGTGCACAGGGCACAGTGGGCCGGGATAGGCAGCCGCCGGCCCAGCCAGGGACCGGCCATCCAGAGCGGCTTGAGTCCAGGGCCCCAGGAGCCCAGGGATAGAGCACAGCTGGACTAGTTGACCAGAGTCTTTGGATCTAAGAGCTCTGCTAGGTTTATATTCTCTGAACATATCACAGATGTATT
>JBAMHW010000018.1:20459398-20480995 GCA_037177495.1 Rhadinocentrus ornatus | reverse complement strand
AGATTTCAAAACTGGTGTGATGTGTTCAGATCTCTTAGTCCTGGTTAAAACTCTAGCAGCAGCGTTTTGGATGAGTTCCAGATGTTTAATGCTCTTTTTAGGAAGTCCTGTTAAAATAGACCATTACAATCATCCAGTCTACTGGAGATGAATGCATGGATGAGTTTCTCCTGGTTTTTCTGGGAGACAAAACTTCTGATTCTTTTGTTTGCTCCAGACACTGACACAATAAGTCTATTGGGCTGAAGTCGTCTGGTGACAGAGACAATTAAAGTTGTGTATTATCTGAACAACTTTGATAATTAATGCTAAAGTTCTGTAATATTTGACCCAAAGGGAGCATATACAAGTTGAACAGAAGAGGTCCGAGGACTGACCCCTCGGGGACTTCACAAGCCATGGCCACTCGCTCGGATTCATAGCTACCGATCTTAACAAAATAACTCCGGCCTTCTAAAGGACTGCTCCAGAAAGTCCAACCCAGTTTTCCAGCCTGTGCAACAGGATTCTGTGATCTACAGTATCAAACGCAGCACTGAGATGCAGCAGAACCAGGACTGATACTTGACCAGAATCAGTATTCAACCTAATGTGCTCCGATGAGGTCGGAATCCAGACTGATATTTATCAAGATTTCCATTTTAATTTAAAAAGTCATTAAGCTGGTGAAATACAACTTTCTCAATAATCTTGTATATAAAAGAGAGGTTAGAGACAGATTCAAAGTGTTTATTGTCATTTGCTCAGTAAGGAAACAAGTTTCCCTGAACAATGAAATTCTTACTTTGCCGTCCGCACTGAATGCCATGAAGATTATAAAAGAAAAGATAAACAACTTAAAAAAACACTAGATGGAGGATAAAGATACAAATGGGATAAAACAACTCAACAAATTAAATCTGAATCTCCTTAAAGTTGGTCAGTGGCAGGAAGCATGAAGTGCTCTAAAACTTCCTGGTAGATGGCTGCATTGACTGTGGACCTAAGAAAACACAGTGGACCAACACCAACAGATGACATGGCACCCCAAACCATCACTGCCTGTGGGATCTTTACACTCGACCTCAAGCAACATGGATTCTGTGCCTCTCCTCTCTTCCTTCAGACTTTGAGACCTTGATTTCCAAAGGACATGCAAAATTTATTTTCATCAGGGAACATCACTTTGAACCACTCATGTACACTTTTTTCTACCACATCTTTTCCTTCCCTTCGCCTCTCTGTTATGTGCTTGGACACAGAGCTCTGTGAACAGCCAGCCTCTTTAGCAATGACCTTTTGTGTCTTGCCCTCCTTGTACAAGGTGTCAATGGTCGTCTTTTGGACAACTGTCAGGTCAGCAGTCTACACATGAAAAAACAACTTGCCAAAGAGACCATTTTTGAAAAGACACATAGTTTCCCACATGACTTCATTTGCATCTACAAAAATATGCTAAAGATAACAGTATGAAGGACATGAAATAGTACTGTACGTAGACACCAACAAGGTCACACAAGTTATTAGCTGAAAACTTGACATATCCTAGCAGGATGTGTCCTTAAATAAATTTAGCAAACTGGACAAATGGAGGACAAGAGGAAGGCCACATGCTCAAAAAACTTTCTACAGCAAATGAAGAAATAGAAAAAAACAACAAAAAAACCCCAACAAGGACCTGACAGAGAACCTGAGAGATGCATATCGCCCCCGAGTTTAAACATGTACTGTTCACTGAAGCTTTATCAGAAATGGTCTCCATGGAAGTGTTGCTGTCAAAAAGCTATTTGAAAGGAAAACTGGCTTTAAAAGTGTTGAGAAATGGGGAGAAATAGCCTGAGGTATTCCAAATTACACAAGAACTAGACTGAAAAACAGTACTGACCGCAATTATGGAGCGATGACTCCTCCCAGACCTCAACATTACTGAAGAAGTGTGGGATCATATTGACAGAGTTGAAAAACAAGCCAGCCAACATCCAAAGAAGAGCTTTGGGAAGTCTCTCAAGAAGTTGATAGAACTGTTGCTCAATAAAAAAAAATGTCAAGAAAGCTTGTCTGAGAAAGTTCAGGCTGTCTGGAAGAATGATGGTCATATCCATGTTGTTCTGTATTTGTCTTTATAGGTCATTGACATTTATGTATGCACTTGTTGCAATAAGTGCTGCGCATATTTGCCCTCATTGTAAAAGGATACTAGGTTTGACTTAAGACTTTTGCACAGTACTTTAATTTTGTAGTCTGCTTGGCAATGTTGTACCGTTTTTTTCTTTCAGAGAACACTGAATAGGAGGTTATTTTCCTGGATTGTGTTCTGATTTCTCTACAGCATGTCGCTAATCTTCTTTCTTTTATTACATTTATTCAAGAGTTCTTTTCTTATTCATTGATGTTTCTTGGTTTGATGGACCACTTCTTTTTGTCTGAGTAGATCAGAGATAGAAAGCTTATGTCAGAACAAAAACGTCTTCATCTTAGATTATTAGACAGACATTGGGAAAAAGGTGCTCACTGCCTGAGGACATTTGGACATTTTATTCAGTTTCATCATATTTCATATTCATTTCTTCAATATGTTGGCGTCTGTACCTGTGTGATCATCTGATTCATTTTGATTTCTCCTACAGTGAACTAATTTATTTCCTTCTGCATCATTTTATCATGCTTTTCTCTATTGGCAGCCCCTTTTTTTTTTTTTTTAATCTCTCAGGGCTTATATCTTATTTTGTATAATAATTCTCACACCTGCTCAGTCCATTCTCAAGCTTACGTCTTCCCGTAGTCATTTCTCTTTTGTTGCCTTAACTTTTGAATAAGTTAAATTGTTAAACTGTATATTTTCTTTCTTTCTTTCCTTTTTTTTTCTTTTCTTCCTCATCCACCTTATTTTGACTTTTTTTGTCCATATGCTCACACATATGAACCTGTTTTTGTCCATTTTTTCCAGTCTGACAAACAATGTGCATATTTTTAGGAGTAAAAATATGTTTATCCATGCTAGCAAATATGTTGAAGTCAGAAATCTTGGTTCATTACTTGGTTTATTTGAAAAGATGCAAACTTAATTAATTTAATTGGGATACTACTGACACTGACATCATGATCAGATGAAAATTGATGGATGGATAGATACTACTACGCAGTGAGCACACAGCAGTGTTTTGCTGAGATCTGTATGTCTGCTGAAGTCCACCAGTTTGCAGAAACCAACAGTAACTTGACATTAGAAGTTTTATGATTTTTAAAAACCACAACACAGAAACAAAACAGCTATGTGCTATGTAAACAGAGTGCTGTATTGATTTTCTTACCAGAGCCTTTCTCCCTATGTGTCCTGTATTTCCTGCTCATTAGCTCTTTGTTTTGAAAGTTGCCTTGGCAACACCAGTATGTAGTGCAGGCAAGTGTGTCAGAGAAAGCAAAGTTTTTCCTCCATTGAGTAACTCGCTGTTTTCTATGAAAGGGAATCTGAGCAGTATGTTTTTACCTAAATATAGGGAATCTATGACATGTTTGATTAGCTGTAACCTATGTTTTCCCTTTTGTTTTTGGCTTCTCTTATATAGTTGAATACTTCTTTTGTAGCACAACACTCAGTGGTTTTCTGTGGTAGCATAATACACTAGTGTAGTATCTAATCACTTAAATAAAATAAATGTTTTTATTCAATTAGAATGAACCATTTTTATCTACTTGCTGTGGGTCCACATACTGTACATAGCAACTTCCATACTTGCCACCATTTGTACTACGGTGTCTCTGAATGGACAAACATCTCTGTGTGACGTGAAAACCCTCTGAGCTTTAAAACTGCAGCACTGGCTTTGTTTGGTAGAGCACCGTTAGGAATTAGTAACACCTTAAAAGGCAAGTTTATTTGTGTAGCACAGTTCATACACAAGACAATTCAAAGTGGTTTACATGAAACATTAAAAGCATTACAGCGAGGTGCAGGAAGGAATAAAAAGTACATTAAAAACAAACTTTAAAAAGAAATAAAAGAAATCAAATAAAAACAGGAAAAAAAGCAAAAATAAAATACAAGAATTAATAGTTCCAGTGTAATGGATTAACAGTTGTTTTTATAAAAGGCAGGAATGTATAAATGTTTTGAACCCTGATTTAAAAGTACACGTGTACACACCTTTGAAGTAGTTTATCTGTAGTGTAGTCATCCCTGGATCCACTCGGTCATGGAAAAGTTGTCCACTGACGGCCACCATTCATTCACAGCTCTGGGTGGTATTTGAAGTATTTTCTATGCCCATCTTTACCAGATTTCAGTAATTCTTATACACTTTATTTTTCAAAATAAATTACTATTATAAGTTTCATATAAGACCTATCTAAAATTGAATTTGCCAACTCAATGTTTTGTACTCTAAGGTGTATTGTTTACACCCAAATAATATTGTTGCATATTTTAAAATAATATTATCACTCAAGATATTTCAAAAGCTTACTAAAGGAATGTACCATAATCTTCTGTACTCTTCTCTGTACTACAGCATGAGACCAAACATCTTCCTGGCTATGGGAGATTCTTCAGCCCAGCATCGCAGGTGGTACTATGAATTGGTTGTGGATCATGTTGACCCCTTCCTCACATCTGAACCGACACATCTACGTGTTGGCTGGGCCTGCGCTAAAGGCTACCAGCCAAGGCCCACAGGAGGAGAAGGCTATGGTGGGAATGGAGTGGGAGATGACCTCTGTTCATATGGGTTTGATGGACTACACCTCTGGTCAGGTGAGGGGGGGCTCCAGCAAGAGATAAGAGTCAGCATGAGGCATATGTTTGGAATTTTCTCATTGCAGCATGTTTGTGCTAATATTGTGTCCTTCTAGTCCTGTTTTGTCAGGGTGTAAAAAGTGAGCAGCAACAAGATTTTCCTGATCCTTAGAGTTTATTTATAATCCACACACAGATGGGTGCCAGATTAAGAGAAAATTAAACCCTTGACCAACTACAACAAGGTGATCTTATGGCCCTGTTATTATTTGGTTTTACTAAAACTCTGTAAAAAAACAAAATGTACTCATTGATATAAATACAAAGTTGATCTTAGGGATCATCAATATTAAAATTCCTGATATAAATAGTCTCATCTGGGATAATAGTTTCATCTATTAAAAGGTAAAAGATGCCATCATAGAATGCCAAGATTAAAAATAAGTTGCTCTTTATATTTATGACACAAGAATCACTGTCTGTAGAGATGCATATAGTTACTCATGAGACTTATATTATTTCTGTAAGTAGTTGAGCTTCAAAATGTAAAAATTACATCCTTATTTAGAAAATTTGAAATCTCAATTTTTGAATAACACCAGTGACTGCTGTTTTCCATCAGCACTTAATCATCCAGAAAGAGCCATGAACATAATGCTATTGGTTCTTGAATGCATGCACAGGGTGAAACTGGGAAGATTATAGTGATTATCATTCTGAGTAGCTGCACTAAATATTTGGCAGAAATTATATTTGTTTATTAAACATTATGATTAGGCCAGGAAGTAGGAACTGTACTGTAGCAACACTGATTGTAAAGTACGATAACAGTAAACGCCTCACTTAAATCTTGTCAACATATCAATCATAGCCTTGGAGATGGTCCAGAGGTGTGCTTTCCAGAGGTTTAGGCCTCAGTCTGTATGTGTTCTACATGAATCAGTAACACAAAAAAAATGTATTTGTTTTGTTTTAAATATTGGACTTTAATTATTAGAAGATAAAGGATTTCTAAACAGTGATGAATGTCTCTGAATTCAAGGCTCAGTGTGCCGGAAAGTCTGCTCTCCTCTTCCGCACCTGCTGAAAAATAATGATGTAGTGAGCTGCTGTCTTGACCTCACTGTTCCATGCATCTCCTTCCGGGTTAATGGCTTGCCTGTGCAGGGCATGCTGGAGAACTTCGGTGCTAATGGACTTCTTTATCCCGTGGTCAGCTTCTCTGCTGGAGTCAGGTCAGCAGTGACAAAATCTTTTAACTCTTCCTTGCTCGTGTTTTGGTTTGAGATTACATGGACATTATATACTCAGTAGTGCAATTATGTATCTATTTTTTTACTTGACTGCCCCATCATTGTAGCATTGACTAATATTGTTGAATTCATCTTTTTTTTTTTTTTTCTTTGCAAGGTCTTTAAAACAGTTATTGCCTTTCAGGGTTCGCTTTCTGTTTGGGGGACCACATGGAGAGTTTCGCTTTCTATCCCCTCCAGGCTATAGCTCATGCTCTGAAGCTCTGCTTCCAAAAGTGAAACTGAAGATAGAGCCATGCCAGAAATACATCTTGGCTCATGGAGAAGGAATAAAAGATATTATTGGCCCTTTGGAGCCAGTAACTCCCGTTACCTTCACACCCACACAAATAGACATCAGTAAGGTATTGATCACCACTTTAATTTATTTTACTGATAAGAATTTGAATCACTAATGTATATTTGACATATTTTTAAATATTTATTTTACTCAGATTTTATATGTATATTGCCAATGGAGTTTGGACACAGTTACCCATTGGATTTATTGAGTGTTATGAAGTGTGTCCAAACTTTTGACTGGCAATTTATTTATATCTAGTTTGACGCTGCTAATCTGTGTGGATGAACTGTAGTGTATTTACACATTTTATCCTTCCAGGTTGTTTTGCCTCCACAACTTGAGGATATTCGTGAAAAAATGGCAGAAAATATTCATGAACTCTGGGTAAAGGACAAAATTGATCTTGGATGGACACATGGACCAGTAAGAAAAGTGTCACAAGAGCAGTAATAATTTGACATAATTTGAAAACTGAGATTATTGATCATATTTTGTGATACAATTTTAAGAGAAATGGTACAATTTCATGTGCTTCAATTGTACTTGCAGTTTGAAAAATGGTTGTTTTTGTCCAACAGGTGAGAGATGAAGTTAAACGGCATGAACCCTGTCTGGTGGAGTTTTCCAAGCTGCCAGAACAGGAGAGAAACCAGACCCTTCAGATGGCTCAGGACACCCTCAGGTGAGTGTGATTGCCAGCAGACCTTGTGTAGTTAAAACTTAAAGATACTTGGCATTCAGTTTGTGCTGCATTAGTAAATGCTTTTTGTTCTACCATTTGAGGACTCTGCTTGCTTTTGGTTTCCACATTGGTTTGATGGATGACCGTGCTGAGGAACGTGTTAAATACATAAGACTTCACACAAAGTAAGATAGTTAATATGTTTACTTATTTTTTTATTTTATTTTATTTTGTTTTTATTTGGTGAGCCATACCATATTTGTTTACAAATACAAGTGCCTTATTTTTCAAATACTATATAGCCAGGCTTCATCATAGCTATTTATAATCCTGATTAAATTCAGTGCTGATCTTGAAAAATCAATGTCTGGATTTTTATTCTTTGTCTCAGGTATGAGCTGCCCAGTGGCTACAGACCTGCTCCAATAGATTGTAGCCAAGTTATTCTCAGTACAGCCGATGAGGACGTGGTTAACTTGCTGGCAGAGAATGGGCACAACATATGGGCCAAAGAGCGTATCAAACAAGGATGGACTTATGGAGCCGTACAGGTGTTTATTCTGTGCTGAAACTGCTGATACTGTAAAGAATGTTCGATAATATACCCAGCACATATACCATGTATACAGATGCACCTAAAAGCAATGTTTTTTATAAAGACAAACATTGGTATAGTTTTCTGATATATACGAACATGCCTATTTTGCACTTTGGATCTGTATTTGCAGGATGTTAAAGCAAAGCGGAGCCCACACCTTGTGCCTTATAGCCTTCTTGATGAAAGTACAAGGAGAACGGGCAGGGAGAGTGTCAGAGAGGCTGTGTGTACCCTGCTGGCATTTGGCTACAGCCTGGAGCTCCTCAATCAGGAACAGAGTATGTCTTAAAGCTTATTATTAATTTATCAACTCACAATTCCGTTTATGAAAGGTCTACTTATTGTAGACTGCAAAATGTAATTAGCATACTTTTAATTAAGTCAGCTTGTTTTTTCACCAAGTAAAAATAACACATGCTATTAGTCTTAAAAAGTATTTATTGATGCCGTGACATTTGTCAGCATTGTATTAAAAATTAACTAAAAAGATTTAGGTGCAATTCAGTTTTTATTTTTGGACTTAACCATATTTGCTTTGTTTCTCTGACTGACAGCCACATTATTAAAGCCATGCCTCCTCTCGGAGGAGAAGTGCAGAGTGTTCAGACCAGATAAATCATATGCCGTGACCGGGGGGAAGTGGTATTTTGAATATGAAGTACTGACAGCAGGGAGGATGAAAGTGGGCTGGGTCCGACCAAGCTGCACTCCAGATAAAGAGCTGGGCTTAGACGACGAGGCATTTGTCTTTGATGGATTTGAGGTGAGGCATTCAAATTTGATAATTACTGGCTATTGTCTAATCCCAACGCAAATCACAGTACGAATTCAGAAGAAACAAAAACAAAACAAACAAACAAATTACTTTGGACTATTTTTTTTGTCTGACTTATATTGCATTGTTCCTGCTAGCTCTTCTTATGGTAGGCTTAATACTTTTACATGCATTGTAACTTTCTCGTGCCAAAATAAAAGCATGTCTTCTCAGTACTATACTGTAAACTATTTAAGGTACCTACCTGTTTAAATGCTGAGTAAACTAAAGAGATGCAGTTGGAGTTTGGACATGTGGCTGAAAGTAGTGTGAAGTCAGGGCTACATGTCATATGTTTATGGGTTATACTAATCCACCAAATACTGACTTTTCCCTCTAAACTCCTGACATAGTTTCACTTTAATAAATGAGCAAATGATTGAACATCTATTCAAAAATGTAAGATTAAAGGAAAAAGTCCTAAAATAACAGATTTCTTCCTCAGAGCTTTTTTTCTCTCCTGTTCATTTACGTTGTTATTAGTGAGCTGTATCTTGTGTCCTTATAAATATAATATGGGTTCAAAAATGGTTAAAAAATGGTTCAAACTAGTTCCAGCTTAAGCTATTTCAACAGTAACAGGCTGATTATGCAGTTGTGCTTCACTATTGATAAACTAATGTGCTCTATAGCAGAGTAATGATATATCAGATAAGCCAAACAGATAAGTATTTTAATTTTATATTTGTAGTAGTAAATTCTTGTTTACTTTACCTAAGTGGCTTTTTTCATGTATCGCTTTGTTTAGTTTATTAATAAAGTTTGATTGATCGATTGATAGTCACATTTACTCAAATGACAGATCTTATTTCTTCTTCCATGTTTTTTTTACTGTCAGGCTCAGTGGTACCATCAGGGTGGGGAGCCCTTGGGACGCCCTTGGCTCCGAGGCGATGTGGTGGGTTGCTTTGTGGACATGGTTGAAAGCACCATGATGGTCACACTCAATGGAGAGCTGCTGTTAAATGACAGAGGGTCGGAGGTGGCTGCCAAGGAATTCAATATCAGAGATGGTTTGGAAAAAGTCTTGACTTCATTCAATATGTTTTACACTGATAATCTGTTAACTTGATCATAATTCAAAATAATAAAAGTCCAACTTTGATGTAGCTATGACTTAATTACAATAACATTTTCTTTTTCTAAACATGTGTCTTTCTATCTTTTCAAGGCCTGTTGCCTGTCATTAGTGTTGGGGTAAACCAGGAGGGGAGGCTAAACCTGGGCCGCCAAATGGACTCTTTGCAGTACTTTTCTGTGTGCGGCCTACAAGAGGGCTACAAACCTTTTGCTGTCAATATGGCCAGAGACCCAGCTTTCTGGATGAGTTGGAAACAGCCTCAATTTACAACTATACTACTCGATGATCACAGCTTGCAGGTTAGTTCTGGAGTGTATGATGGCTGGCACGCAGTACAGGATTCTTTAAATCTTCATAGATTTAGAGACCACGGACTTGATGATGATAACAAAAAACAGATCGCACGAGATTTCTCTCCTGATCTTATAGTGGGTGGTGTGCACTACGGAGCACACCATACACTAACTGATTCATCAGTGTAGTATTGGGTTCTTCACGCTCAATATTCCAAATGTTGTGTAGTCACACGAGACTTCAGTGTAAACAAACAAGGCGGAGGAACAGGAAGCATCAATTATGGTTGTTTTTGGCCTCTTTCAGAAAAAACACACAAAAGAGGAAAATGGCAATGGAAAAGTTTCTGCAAACAACCAGTGATGGGAATAACAGCGTTAAAAAATAATTGCATTACTTTTTTACTTTTCCCATCATTATAATGCTCCGACGATTTCTGCCAACAAAGCAGCACTCTACTATAATTGAAGCTGTTTATCATCTGATCATCTTGAGTCAGCTCAGGTCTTGATTGGCTTTTGTTCCGGTATATGTGACATTACACACTGTGCATCCTCGACTCCTCTCAGAGCACCTAACACACTACAGGATTTTCAGTCACAAATATTGAACATGTTCATTATGACCTCCTTCTGAGGTCCTCCGAACTGATCTAACCAGACAAAATCACTCTTAACACACCCCACACCACAGGAAAATTGGACATGATGTTGTATACAAACATCCAACAATCAGGCCTTTGCCGGCAGTAATTGCAAGGGGGAGATCAGGACAAAAATCGTCCCGATTATCCTGTAGTCTGTGCCCAACTTAAGATCATAAACATCTTGGTTAGTAGTTTTGTTTAAAGATGTAGTCTGGCACAGGTTTTTTTCTGCTTTATTTATATGTAGATATCTGTGAGACCTTTAAATAGAGCTAGTCATAACTGATCTTAATGACAATGTGCAAAATCTGTTTCAAGGTTACAAGAGTCAGGGGCTCAATGGATTCCTTCTCCAGTTTGAGGGTGTCTCAGCGGTCGTTGGCACACCATGGTGTGGGGAGTGAGATGGGCTTTTACCGGCTCAGCATGCCCATAGAATGTGCTGCCATCCTCAAAAGTCCTGCAGAGGGTGTGCTTCCAGGGGCCTCCAACTTTCTACCTCCAGCTTCAGGTTCAGTGTTATTTAGTATGTAGTTAAGTTAGGACAGGAAGGACTTAAAAGAATTTGGAAATGAACACAATGAGGACTTTCTTAGCTTGCCAAAACTTCAAACAAGTAGCACTGTACCTGATGAATTATGTATACATTTTTTAGCTGTTCGGTGAAATATTGTAATTTGTGCGTGAGGTCTAGTTTATACAGATTATCCACTGTCTGGATTACTGATATTCTGTCATTATGACCTTGGTGAATTGTTCTGGTTAAGCTCCCAAGGGCCATGCTGTAATTAATGCCTGTTGTCCTTTAAGGGAAGAGAGAGCAGGAGGACACCGACTCTGACTTTGAAGTTCTGATGAAGTCAGCACACAGCTTTGCTGGCTCAAAAGATGAGCTCAACCATAAGGATCATAGCCATGAAAAAACATCAAAACTGAAACAACGGTATGTTGTTAGGAACTGAAACTAAGAGAATATTGATATTTTACTTTTAGTTTATGTAGGATAATTATGTTCCAGTTATTTTCAATCTCAGTATTTGTCTACTGTGTGAGTCCAAAGACAGCGACTTTGTTGTAAATTAAGTTTCTAGTTGGAATGGTGCTAAAAGAAGAAGAAATTAAAACTAACAAAAGTCTTTTTTAATCACTATTCATCTTCAGAAAACATTGTACTTGTGAAAACTGATCTCTATTCTCGGTAAGGTTCTTGTTGAAGAAGACTAAACCAGGCCTAGTCAGCAGCAACTCATCTGCACGGCTGCTTGAAGATGTTGTCATTGATAATGATGACCATGATCACCTTATCCAGAGCTCCAGAGTAAGGCTTTAATTTTCTCATTACACTGCGCAAAACCCCCCAGAATCCAGAGATATCTTTGCCCGGATACCCTTAGACATGCCTCATGCATGGTGATATCTGCTGTGGAAACTCTCCGGGCATGATTTCATGTCTGGAGCATATCAACTCTGGACGTGGGACCACTTTGATACTGATGTCCTGTCACAAATCTTGTGATTTCTGATGCCAGTATTTTGATCATATCTGGGATCAGGATTCTGTATATGTGGCCTGTAACCATATTTGCAGTCCGAACACAAGTGATATCTGTTGTCCACACCTCATTATAAAGGCATAATTGTGTTACTACGGCTAATTAGACAATGTTTGTGAACATTGTAATTTTTGAAAAGACCTTTTTTTTTTTTTTTCTTTTCATTCTGCTACTGCAGTGGGCAAAAATGTAACAACTTTTTCTAAGGTGTCTGTACTTGCAGCACTTAAAATGTGCTTCTGATCTTTGCTAATAACCAGCTAAACATAAATAAATCAGCCAATGTAACTGTCATAACCAGATTTGAATAATAAAAACTGAATCTTACTGACCCCTCTGTTTCAGTATTACTACTCAGCCAGAGTTCTTCCAGGCCAGGAGCCGTTCAATGTGTGGGTTGGCTGGGTGACCTCTGACTTTCATGAGTATGATGCAACGTTTGACACTGACATAATCCACAGTGTGACTGTCACCCTTGGAGACGACACTGGCAAAGTTCAGGAAAGGTTAGTGTGTGGCAAAATGGTAGCATTTTCATTGTAACACTTTTATCTAAAGTATAAATGTAAATTACACTAAGGGTTGTTGTAGATTATTGTTATGAGTTCTAATAACCTGATCATTATTATAATACTTCTTACACCATTATCACAGCTATGTTATAGGTTATGGGTATTTTTTTGCTGCAATGCTAAACAACCTCAGTGTTAAGGCGGATTTATGCTCGCGTGGCGTCTGCGTGCGGTCGGTTATGGTGTAGCTGACGCTGGTGAGTTCGCTTTCGCACTCGAGCGTAAGGGGTGCGTGTCATTTTGGTGTCCTGTTGCAGTTTCTCCTCCTAATCTGAAGGTGGCAGCAGGAGTGGTATCGGCTGGTAAACTCACCAGGTTTGAGTTCTTTTGATGATTCACTTCAGTTCGGTAGGTATTTTCTGTTTTAAAACAACAACGAAGTCCAGTATGGTTCAGTGTCTTTATTAGCTTGTGGAAGAAAATGAAGAAATAATGTGATCAGCCTCTCATCAACTTGATCCACTGGTTATTTTTTTTTAGAAACGGTGGTTACCACATAAATAAAGCGAGAAGATCCAGATATCCAGCAACACGTGATCCTAAACTGACCAATCACAAAGGAGTACCTCAGCGTAGTAGTCTGTGTAGCAGGGGTGCATGCTAGGTCTGGAGGAGGTGCGTGTCGAGCCTCTGCGAGGCTACGACGAGTCTACGCCACGCAAGCATAAATTTGCCTTAATATTCCTGCATGCTCTCATGCTCTGAACTGTTATAAAAAATGCATATATATTCCTGTTCTTTTACACAGTGTGAAGCGCTGCAACTGTTACATGGTGTGTGCTGGAGAGGCAACAGGCTTGTCTCAGAGTCGAAGAAGTGCAGGATTGGAAATTGGCTGTTTGATTGACTCAGCAACTGGAATGCTCACCTTTACCTCTAATGGTGTGGAGATGTCAACTTTCTACCAAGTAGGTCATACAGCAAACTAATGCAAGTTTGCAAATCTGTGTATAATATTTTGGGTGTAATACATTTAAGCCCATACCTTGACGGCACATAGAAAACCAAACTGCTAAAGTTAACTCTGGTCTATAGTTACCAACATGCATTACATTATCAAACTGAGAAAAAAAACTGTTTTATTAAAAAACAGGTGGAGGCAAGCACAAAGCTGTTTCCTGCTGTTTTCATCAAACCCACCACCAGCCACATGTTTCAGTTTGAGCTTGGACGGATCAAGGTAATAAAATTTTCAATGCTTTATTCTGTCTTAAGCCCTTTTCAGATAGAAGATATGTAACATTAATGTCTTGATGAATCTCTTCATCACTTTCCCCTTGCATCATCTAGACATGTCTGTGAAAGTGGCAGAGAGCAAAGTTGCAACAAGATAACACCGTTATGAGTGATGTGATGTTTAAAAACAATACCCAAAAAAGTGTGTCTCACAACGTGATGTACACAAATATATTATTATTAGTTTTTTACTTGTCAAACAGTTTATGTTGTTATTAAAATATTTGATTGGATTCTCATTAATCTCAGTAATAGCTACAACTAACGTCTAGAGAAAAAAAACGACCTTTTACTTGAACTGGAGACAGCTCGCTAGTCGTGACTGATCTATGTCCACAAAAACTTACAGTTTTTAGTGGTAGTTTTCCCACATGTTGTTTTGCCATAAAACGTGATGTCAAGCTAACAGGTGTGCTGCATTGTGGATGAGAAAAGGTGTTGTCTTCTTTTCAATCCAGAATGTGATGCCACTGTCTTCTGGTTTGCTGCGCAGTCATAGACGGAATCCCACACCTCAGTGTCCTCCAAGGTTTCAGGTTCAGCATTTGAGCCCGGTTTCGTGGACTAGAGTACCAGACAGTGCATTGAAGGTGTTGGTAGACCGGCCAGATGAGCACCATGGCTGGAGAATCCAGTGCCATGAACCCCTGCAAGTCATGACCCTTCAGATCCCTGATGAAAAAAGGTTAAAAAGATATGCTTTTGGATTTGTGTTTACAGCAGAACATCAGCAAGAGATGTTTATCATCCCATAAATGTTTTGTTCTGTGAGCACAAAGTATCACACTAACGTGGACATCCACAAAAATGCAGTAAATGTTGTGAATTCATGCGTTTATTCTAAACAGTGAACAATTTTTAATTAGATTTTTACCACAGAGCAAAACTGAAATTGTCTTTACTGTTTAATGACATTCATGTAGGTGCGTTGACATTTTGGAATTGTCGGAACTTGATGACCTCTTCACCTTTCACCTGAATACCCTCCTCTTCTACTGCTCGCTATGTGCTAATAGCAACACCAGAGTTTGCCATGCCCTCTGCAGCCACGTCGATCAGCCGCAGTTCCTTTATGCTTTTCAGAACCAGCACCTCCCCGGTCAACTCCGCTCTGCGTATTATCAGCTGTTTATTCAGGTACCGGCTTGTAGAATGTCATGCTTTGTTTTTTTGGTACATCTAAATTAACAGGGTTATTGTATTTAGAAATTAATTGTTATTCTTTTTGCCCTTCAGATTTACCTGAGCAGCCACACCACAGCAGGTCTTATGATGAGCCATGAATACATCGTTCCAATGACTGACCAAACCAAAGAAATTTCTCTTTATCTCAGTCCTGTTTATGGCGCTCTTGAAAAGGGGAATGGTCTACTTTCAGAGGGAATTCCCAGCACTAGACATAGCACATCCCTTAAACCACAGATGCATTTTTCATCTCCATGTTTTGTCTGGGGTGATGGGTTGGAAGGAGAGGATGCAGTTGAAAAGGCCTGCACAGACAGCCCAGAAATCCCTCTGGACATACTGAAGAATCTGACTGTGGAAATGCTGACTGCTGGAGTTTCAGCTGTGGATAAAGCCGTGAGGGATCCTCCAGGAGGCAATGTTGAACTTCTGCTTGTTCCTCTTTTAAGACTATTGTACAGTCTCGTGGTTATAGGGGTGTTTGGAGATGAAGACCTCAGGAAGGTTCTTACACTAGTAGAGCCAAGTGTGTTCTCAATAAATGCCAAAATCCTAAAGGAGGAGGAAGGAACTAGGAATAATGACCACGAACAAAAAGGGACTGATGATTTCACGATTAAACAAGGACTTTTTCAAATGAAGCTTCCAGAAGCTGTTAAACTTGAGGTACATTATCAGACCTTTTTTTATTTAATATGCTTCCCTGGTGTCTCTTTTAATTTGATGTAATTTTGATTTAGTAATAAATACTTTGTTCCTATAACATGTCAAAAACTAATCAGGGAATATTTTGTATATTTTTCTTTCTAGCTCTGCCACCTGCTGTCTTACCTGTGTGATTGCCAGGTGCGCCACAGGGTAGAAGCTGTGATTGCCTTCTCTGACAACTTTGTGCATCAGCTGCAGGAAAACCAACGTTTTCGCTACAATCAGGTCATGCAGGCCCTCAACATGTCTGCAGCACTCACTGCTCGCAAGACCAAGGAGTTCCGCCTACCCCCGCAGGAGCAGGTTGAATGGACCTAAATGGCCTTATAAATATTGAATTTAAGGATTGAGGAGTTTTGTACTGTTACAGAATAAACCAAAAAGACACAGTGAATCATTCTGGTTTATGAGATATCTTTATCGGTTTAAGTATAACCTAATGTGTGTAATTTATGACATTTCCAAAGATCAATATGCTCCTGGACTTCCGAAATGATGAGCAAGAAAAGAACTGTCCATGTCCACTTGAAATCCAGCAGCTCCTACAAGACTTCCATCGTCTTCTCAACACACACTGCAGTGGGAATACTTCTTGTCTTTTATTGATTTGATGTTCATTTTCATTAAGTCAGAGAATTATGAAGAAATCCTGAGGAGGTACTTAACATAATTGCCTCTAAGGAATCTCAACTTGATGTTCTGTAATTGTACAGGCATTGAATTGGCCAGTAAGAAAGATGATGAAGATAATACTGAGATGTCTTTAAAAGATCGACTTCTTGGTCTTGTGGCAAGAGTCTCTGGACTTAAAAAGACACCAGTGGAAATAGAGTGTAGCTCACATGCTTCCAGTAAGTTTTGGTTGTTTTTTATTAATTAGTACATTTAAACTGTGTTGTTAACCTGCACATGGGAACATGTTCTTTGTCCAAGCTCAAATTATATATAAAAATAGCTGTTTTATAATACAAGAAAATGATAGCAACTGTGGTTATAAAAATTTATAAACTTATAAACCTGCCTTTAAGACTGTTAATTTGAGACTGATCTATTGCAACTGTATTAGTTCTCCATTTCTCTGCTTTTATCCCCACTTCACAAATGCTGGCATATCTACAGAGTCCCTCAAAAAGCTGATTTCTGACACGATGGTACGCTGGGCTCAAGAGAGTGAGGTAGAAGACCCTGAACTGGTGAGGGCTATCTTCTCGTTGCTGCACCGTCAGTATCAGGGCCTCGAGGGCCAAATGGAGGGACCGCTCTCAAAGGCATATACAATCAGCCAATCTTCAGTGGAGGACACCATGAGTCTCTTGTCCTCCCTAGGCCAAATTCGCTCTCTCCTCAGTGTCCGCATGGGAAAAGAAGAAGAGAAGCTGATGATCAGAAGACTCGGGTAGGGAGAGATTGTTCATGCAAGCATAATCTGCTTCTCTTGACACCTTATATTCTTTTATTTGTTCTGACAAATATTTAACACTTACACTGTATCTTTTTGGAATATACACAGAGATATAATGAATAATAAAGTTTTCTACCAACATCCCAACCTGATGAGAGCACTAGGGATGCATGAGACTGTAATGGAGGTGATGGTCAGTGTGCTGGGAGAAGGACAAAGGTCAAAGGTAAGCGATAAATCAAAAGTTATGATAATCAAAGTGTATGTTATCAGCTGTTAAAATTAACTGGTTAATTTGTATTTCGGTAGTAGAAATTATATTAAAAAGAAGTCCTCACACATGGGCATCATTAATGGTTGATCTACTTTCTTGTATTGCTTCTTTTACATGCTTCTGTTAGGAAATTACCTTTCCCAAGATGGTGGCTAGCTGCTGTCGATTCCTGTGTTACTTTTGCCGAATCAGCCGTTACAATCAGGGTGCACTGTTTGACCACCTCAGCTACCTACTAGAAAACAGCAGTGTTGGACTGGGTAAATACAAAAAATGTTCTGGTTTGTGTCTTTGAGTGTTCGAATATGTTACAACCATTTTAAGTATGTTAAGATTCTGAACCCATGGTAAAAAAAAAGAAAAAAAGACATAAAACCCAAACAAGCCTGAAATAATGCAACATGTGAGTTGTGCTAGCATTGTTTTATGCCGTTGTCCTGTAGCTTCACCGTCCATGCGTGGATCCACCCCCTTAGATGTTGCAGCAGCCTCTGTTATGGATAATAATGAACTGGCCTTAGCTCTGAGGGAATCTGACCTGGAAAAGGTGGGAATTCTTGTCCTGAAAATGCAAAGAAAGCAATCAACGTATTTGAATCTTTTTATTCATTTAACACTGCATATTTAAAATCACTTGGTGCAAATGACATGGTATTACAAAGCTGACATAATGGCAAAACTTAATCATTGCAAGAAATGCTGATGCAACTGTTTCTAATGACATTATCTTGCATACTATTCAGGTGGTACAGTACCTTGCTGGATGTGGTCTCCAGAGCTGTCAAATGCTGGTGGCAAAAGGCTACACTGATGTTGGTTGGAACCCTGTGGAGGGAGAACGTTATCTGGATTTTCTACGCTTTGCTGTCTTTTGCAATGGTATGTTTAAATAAATAAGTACAGCTTTTAGTTTTTGTAGTCAGCAGTTTTAATCATTATGCTAAATGATAATTTTTATGTCTTTATATATGTAGTTATACAGTACAGTGTTCAAGGCATTTATTGCTTGTAGGACTTTTGACTTCAGTGCTTGGAGCAAGATACAAAGCTTAAAAGGTACAACAAGCTGCAATTTTTTATGCTCCCAATTAACTTAGCTATTTGCAATAGACGTAATTCACTCTACTATTGATTTTTCCTTACTGCCCAAAAGTAATTTGTACAAATTGCCCTTCAGGGCATTTACAGTTCAGCCAGATGGCTTTGTCTTTTAGTAGTAAATGTCTTTAAGTAATTTAAGTTGAACTTTTTCTCTGTACTTAAATTCTAAAATATTAATCTATATATAAATATGTGTTGATGCTCTTGCTGCTTTCAGGTCATCAGTTTCCTGAACTACAAATTCAATAAGATCTTTTTATAGTAGAATGTAGAAAGAACAATAAGATTATTAGCCAGCCCAGTGTTCTCCTTCATATAACTCACAACGTCATAAGAATTTTCTTGTTTACCTTCTGTGCTCTCCTTGACTACAGGTGAATGTGTAGAGGAGAATGCCTACCTAGTGTTGAGATTGTTGATTCGTCGGCCAGAGTGTTTTGGCCCTGCACTTAGAGGTGATGGGGGCAATGGACTCCTTGCGGCCATGGAGGAAGCCACCAAGATTGCTGAGGACCCTTCAATGGATGGACCTTTGGTCACTCACCAGTCCAACAGAACATTGTCAGTATTTAATACACAGAAATACTTAATGGAAACTAAAACTAAATCAGTTGACAGTAATTTTTCAGGCCAAACACAAACAAACAAAATCTATCCTAATTTACTGTAAAGGTTTTTTTGTGTGTGTTTAAATTTCTTAAATCTCTTAAAATAACATTCACAGAGATGTTGTCCAGGACAGTGAGGATGACCTCATTCACATGGGGAACGCCATCATGACCTTCTACTCAGCTCTTATTGACTTGTTGGGCCGTTGTGCTCCAGAGATGCATGTGAGTGTTTCCCTAGAATATTAACAATTATTTACCAGCTTAGATACCATTTAAAATTCCAATAAACTTACTCATGCTGCCACACAGGTGGGATATAGTGAAAAGCATATGTTAATAAACTTTAACAGTCAATTTGTTTTAATTGGGAATAAGTAAGAAGGCCACACACGGCAAACATATTAATGAAGCACATTTCATACATAAGGCAACCCCATTTGCTGAATGAGCCAGAATGTATGCGTTTATTACACTGTTTCAATATACTGAGTTTATAGCCGATCTAATGTAACACTTTAAGCTATTAACTAAACCTAGCATTTATGTAATTATATCTGTTAATATCTACCTGTGAACAAGATTCACTACTGAAGAAAATACACATGAAATGGTAAATTGTTAGAAATCTTTAACAACCAGAATTGTAGTACAGTAAAGCTTTTTTTTTTTGTCTTTTCTTTCTCTTTTTTTTTTTGTGAGCACGTTTCTGGCAATATAGCATTGGTAAATACACGTGTGTGCAAATAAGCCAATTCTGGCAGACCTTTAGTTTTACTCTTGATTCAATGTGAAACCTAAGCTGGGTGAATCTTCTCAGTGTTACATAACTGTAGCCACCTGCATTATGTCTGGTTCTTTGGCTCTATTGGGGTTGATAGCATGTGCAGAGTAAGTCTTAAAATATTTAATTTAGGTAGGTAAAATCTTTATAAGCAATTTGCTGCTGTGGCAATAAGGTCCACAGGAAAAATAAGATGACAGTGCAAAGAACTTCATGTGAAGTCCTTCTACAATCAGTCAGTAAGAATAAGATTTCAGAAAATAGGTCATAAAGGAAAATTTGGTCATGACTTATATTACTAGGATATCAATTACATTTAATGTAAGTGGTGCACTTTGCAACGATTAGGACTCAATAAATGCATATATGCTTTTGTTTAAGTTCTCCTGTAATTCTGTATTGCTATTAAACTAAATATGACTAATTGATGTTTTCTTTCATGAATTGTTCAGTTAATTCAAGGAGGCAAAGGAGAAGCCATCCGCATTAGGGCAATTCTGAGGTCTCTCATCCCTGTTCAGGATCTTGAAGGAGTCATCAGCATCTCTTTTCAACTACCCTCTGTGTCAAAAGGTTAAGCAGACAAAATCAGCAAATCTTGCATCACTAATTTGTAATAAGAAATCATCTGCATTGACTTTTGGTAGTTATTGAAAATTTAAACTTTAAGCAGAAAAGTACTGCACGTCAGTTATTAGACATGGGAAGCTCAACATGGTTTTAGGGCTGGACGATATGGCCAAAACTTGTATCACGATATATTTCTTAATTTCGGTCGATACGATATAATTCCAATATCGATATAAACAAAATAAAAACCACAGAAAAACTTCCAAAAATGCCACAACAGATGCTGTAAAACTAAAAATAATTTTGCCAAGTCTATGAAACTCCTTCAGTATTACATTTTAGAAATAAAAACTGTACAATAAATTAATGTTCACCTTTTATTTGTATCTAGCAAGGCTAAGTTAGCCTTCAAACAAAGAAATTTGAAATCATCATCAAAGGTCAAATAAAACTTTTACCATTCTCAATATTATTAACTTTAACTTTAAACTACAACATAGGCTTATTGTTATTCTTATAGATTTAAAAAAGGTGCTTCAACTAGGCTTAAAAAGAAAAGTGCTCAAAATTGCTACGAAAAAATGTACGAAAAAAAATAGTGAGCAACAATTGGTGCTTCATCTTCTGACTCAGCATATTCTATGAGTTGAAATGCTTCAGGTGCACTGTTGCCTGATCAGCAAAAAATTTAACTAAATTCTTCACTATTATTTTTGTTTTTTAGTTTAATTTTATTATGTGTAATTTGTTTTTTTATTAGGAGTCTGGAACATGTCAACACTTTTAAACTTTTCAAATACTTTTGTCCAAACTCTTCATTATTAGACATTAATATCTGAAGGAAAGCCAGCGAGGGATCAGCCAACAGCAGTTTTGTACGTTTCATTTTAAGCCTGGTGATGAAACAGAGCTTATCTCCTCTGATGCAGCTGCTGCTGCGTCAGGACCAAGTCTCATATGAGTACTTTTGGATGGGGGAGGGGCCTGCCAGCACCCGCTCCTCATTGAGAAAAGTAAACTACGTACGTTTACGCCAGTCTCCAAGTCTCCAATAAACCAGAAAAAGTCACTAGATCTGTTGCTAGTCGCTTAAAAAAAACAAAACAAAAGTCGCTAGAGGGGAGTGAAAACGAACAGGACAAAGTCGCTAAGTTGGCGACACTGAGCCAAACCACTTCCATA
>JBAMHW010000018.1:20439266-20452620 GCA_037177495.1 Rhadinocentrus ornatus | reverse complement strand
AACGTATAAAAGAAACCACAAGTGAACAATGGGGAATAACTTATAACAACAGTGCTATGTGTGAGTAAACGAGTATTCAAGTCAGACATAAAAATATAAATAAATAAATTAGGTGTGGGACTTTAACAGGTAAACTACAATTAACTAATTAATTAAAAAAAAATAATGCATTAAAAAATGTATGCATTTAATTGCAGTTTGCATTCTAAACAACGCGGAACGTTTCTCAGTGCATGATTTCCGGCACACCGATTAAATTGAGACACGTCAGAATTAGGCAAAATCAGTGTTGCCAATTTAACTATTTTGGTGCTATATTTAGCGAGTTTTCAGAACCATCTAGTGATTTTATTTTAAAGAAGCAACTAGCGACAAATTTAGCAACTTCATCTGGTGTTATCTGAGACTTTTGCAGACTCTGGCTATGCTCTCTTGGCAGTTTCTGTTCTGGAGGCTGATGGAGTGAAACCAGCAGCTTGTTTAGAAGGTGGTAATGCTTTTAATGAAAGCGTGATGTTTTTGTTGACTCCAAAGGAATTGAGTTTCCTTAGGAGATACAACTGCTGGTGAGATTTCCTGAGAATCTCCTCTATATTGGAGGACAATTTCAGCAGGCTGTCAAAGGTGGTGCCCAGGTAGTTGTATTTTTTCACCAGTTCCACAGGCTTCCCGTGGATTGTCGTGATGGATGATGTAGCCAGCTCTCTATGCCTGTTAGTGAAGGTCACCACCATCTCTTTGGTTTTGCTCACACTGGTGTTCCATTGTGCCAGAGTCCACAGCTCCAATACCATTGTTAAATTTGCTGACGATACGACCGTCATTAGCCCAATCATTGGCAATGATGAGACGACCTACAGAGAGGAGGTCAGAGGCCTGACATCTTGGTGCCAGGACAACAATCTCCATCTTACGTCAACAAAACTAAGGAACTGATTGTGGACTTCAGGAAGAGGCAAAGGGAGGAACGCGCCCCCCTTTCCATCATTGGGGCTACGGTGGAAAGAGTCAACAGCTGCAGGTTCCTTGGGGTCCACATCAGTAAGGACTTCACCTGGACTCGTCACACTGACTTTATTACAAAGTCAGCCAGACAGACGCTCTTCTTCCTGTGCAGGCTACGGAGGCTCAACATGAACTCAAGGATACTCTGCAACTTTTACAGGTGCACCATTGAGAGTATCCTGACTGGCATCACTGCCTGGTACAGCAGCTGCACTGCTTCATTCATTCCAGTCTTTATGCTCCCTGGCAAATTGAATTATTTTCTTTACTTTCACTATTAAACATAGCCATGACTTCTACTGCCTTTTTTTCTTTCAGTTTCAGAGTTTTTCAGAGTCAGTTTTTTCTTTTCAGTTAGATTTCACAACACATTTAATCTTTTTCACGATCACAGGATGTCTTTTAAGATGGTTGTTTAAAAAATCAAAAGCTACTCATCGGTCGGGTTTAAATAAGTTGTTGCCAGCTGAAAGATAATCACCCATGCAGTAATTAGTAATTGCAATAGGAAGCTTGTACATATTTGCTTAGTTAAATCCAGGTGTCTTTTTTTATTATTATTATTTGGCCAGGCAGTGTATAATATAGTATCTTAAGGTCATCATCATAAGGTTTGAGTTGTTTAAAATGGTGAAAATTGGTCATGATCTGTCCACATCTTGAGTAGCTGCTAGCTTGGCTCCTCTTTCAAACCTCCTACTTGCTTCTTCAACTGAGATTGCTCTGAATGCTGTCTGCTGCAGGTTAGCGATGACTCCTCACTCAACCCCACTTCTGGATAACCATATTATCCCTATAATCTTCTCTCTTCTCAAGAATAACAGAAGGGCTATTAAAGTTTCTTTGCTTTTGACCTATTTCCATTCTCAGGAGGGGGTGGCCATTCAATGCTTGTACCCTATGAAACACTGACTGCCAGGGAGAAGGCCAAGTTCATAGAAAAAGCTCAAGACATAATCAAGTTCCTTCTGCTCAATGGCTACACTGTGTGGAGGTGAGCACTGCACAGGAAAAGGTTTAACATTATAAAAGGATGCTGTGAAAGTATGTATGAAGTGGAAATCCGTGAGATCTTGAATTTTTATGTATTGCTCCCTTAACACTGACTGCAGCAGGTAATTACATCCCTGACTGTTTTTCTAACACCATTTTATACAGGTCACAAGCTGCATTTAATCACTACCTCTGCATGAGATAAATGTATTGCCTTTTTATCCTCCTGCTGCAACACTGCATTAAAATTCTTGGCATAAAACATGGTTCAGATTACACAGTATTGAACATACAAGCTCATTGATAATCCCTTTTGATTGTGCTCACTCTATAGGGATCGAAAGATTGTGGAGATGGACTTTCCAGTCACGGCTAACTGCTTTGGATACACTCTCTTGCAGCGATTGCTGTCTCACATTGAGGAGGCTCAAGAGAACATGTTGAAGCTTGGTAACACAACAGTGTGCAGCATATGAAAATATAAATTAATAAATAAAATATAAACAACAAAAAAATTTAAGGATTTTTGCAATGCCAACAAACCTATCACTGCTCTGTGACTAGTTTTAAGCATACTGTATCCCTTAGTCTTGTATGTAGATTTTGAATCTCAACAATTTATTCATTAATACAAATAAACTGTTTGCTCCAAGGCAGTTTTGATTTGTGTAATTTAGATTAGTTCTTTGTGTTTTACAGGATTATGGTTAAAACTTTTTAAATACTGTATATGCTGATATAAATTTTTTTTCTCCTCATTTTTTGTATTTGTATGGGTTAGTTTAATTTGGTAGTTAGTACATTATTTGTTATTTCTTTCCAGAGGTGATACAAGCCAGAGGGCAGATTTCCAAAGGAGAGAGGGCTCCAGACCAGCATCCAGTAATTTTTTTTCAGAAGGTTTGCCTCATCTTAAATGCATTTCTAAACCCAGTTAGACTACCATGTGATAAGAAATCTCTGACGTTGATTTAACACTCCTCACCCCCCACCCCTTTCAATTTCATTTTTTCAATTCCCTTTTATTTTTTGTCAATAGCCTTTTTTTCTCATTTAATTTATGTTGCTAATTAGTTATATTAGATGGTTGCCATGGGCAACCCCTCTAAGCAGAACCCTTTGTGGCTGTGTATTTTATTTAACCATTTTGGAAATCCATGTGGGCGTTTTGATTGCCATCAGGACATAGATTAAAGCCTCCCACACTGCTCTGCCTCCAAGGAATGAAATGGGTTCATTTTTCATTGATGGGACCCCCTGAGTCAGGTCCAGTCAGCCAAGACTGTGTACAGTCATGCTTCTTATCTCTGCACCCTAAGCCTCCCACTCAACAACATATACATGTATACAGGCAGGTCTAAATATCTGTCTATCTGTGAATTGCCAAAGCATCATACATGTTGTGTCTAACAATAAAATTAGATTAATTAAGCAGCATCCATTAATCAAACACTGGGAAGGTCTTCTCTTGAATTCTAGTCATGATCACAAAATGTTTAATCTCTCAGGGTGAGTTGAAGGCAAATGTGAAATTGTTTCTAAGCATTAATGTATAAATTTAATGATCAATGGAACAAACTGGCACGCAGGTCAGGACATTTGAAGAGAACGTATGTAATAAATGGTTTTCTTATTCTACAGGTTGTCCTTCCTCTTTTGGAACAATATGTAAAAAGCCATCATCTGTATTTCCTGTCATCTTCTATCTGCTTGAATGATAATGGAAGCCATGCTTTAAAAAGGGAAAAGGAGATTGTAGCATGGTATGTGTCCTCTGGCAAAAAAATACCTCATGTGTAACACTGTATTTAACATGTTTTGTCCCTCTGTTATTAATTTTATTATTTGTAAGTTTCTCCAATTCGTTTAGCACAAGTTACCCTTTTAACGTTTTCTCTTTTCATCTCTCTTGTCAGTTTTCTGAGTTTGTGTCAGGTAATAATCTTCTTTTCTCTTATTACTTGTTTTTATTTCTAGCCTCTTTTGTAAGCTTGCATCTCTGGTAAGACACAGGATCTCATTTATTGGTAAGGGGGATGTAGAAATAAAGAAAAAAATTGTTTATCTCATTCACTTCTTGTTTTGTGTGTGTGTCTGCTTGGATTGCTTTTATGATGTTCAGCATGTTACTATTTTTCAAGCTGTAACTGTTGATATCTGATTTGTGTGAAAGCTCCTTTATGTTCTCTAGTTGTAATGCATTTTCTGTGTGACTTAATCTGAAAACAATGGGCACATATGTCTTTTCAGGTAAGGAAGCACCAGCAGTTGCGAGCTGCCTCTGCGCTCTGACTCAGGCTCTTGATGCCAGGTAGCTAGATGGCACTACAGTCACACTGCCTAAATCGATCTTTGCGCTCCGCCTGCAGTGTTATCAGTGTTCCACGTCCATGTCTGAGGATGAGATGTTTGGTGTAATTGATCCAGTAAAACACTGATGCTATCTAATTGTGGTAGATCTAACTATAACTCCCTGAGGACAACGACTCAGTTTTGACTCAGCAGAGATTGATACCATTAAGACTAATGAATAGATTAGCAACTGTTTTAGTTTGTTTTGTTTTATGTTAGCAAGATTAAAGAATCTTAGCATGAGATATTTGTTATTTTCAGTTTTCTACACCTGACAGTATTATTCCTTTTAACAAAGTTTATTTTAGCAGAAAAGAAATTGATGTTATATTTTGATACATTCAAGATATATCCAGAACTTTCTGCAAGTTGAATAGCTTTTTATATATATATTTTTTCTTCCTCTCATCCTAGGGCATTGATGAAGTTAGCCCCAGTATCTGTTCAGACATCTTTGCATTCATACTTTGAGGCAGCAGCCGCTGATTTGGAGATGACTGTGGAAAAGATTTCTGAAACCCTGGTCTCCATGCCTCAGAGTAGAGGCCAGCTGGCTAAAGGGGTGGCCAAAATTGTCAACTACACAACTTCCATTCTTCTTCCCACCCTCACTTCTCTTTTCCATCATTTTGGTAACCAAAACTATGGAGTGGACGTTCTTGGTAAGGACTTATCTTAGTTCAGCATGTTTCTTTACTTATTTATTTCAAACTAAAAATTAAAAACAAGGTAAATATTTGTTATAAAAAACAAACAAACAAGCTGTCAAAGTTCAAAAAGGATTTTGGAAGAAGTTGAACGCTCATCTAGTCCATAACCCTTTTGTTAATAACAACTTATAAATATTGACACTTACACAGCATCTCTGAATAATATTACACATGGTATCATATTACAATATCCAATTACACAACACACAATGGTACTACTCACAATAAATCATAATATATAATATACATAGCTTTCAATAGATATCATTATATCCTTCAATTATTTAATTTTTTTATCTTTTGTTTAAATTTTCTGTTGATTGACATGTTTTTATATCCTCACTACAGCTGTTCCAAAATTGAACTCCTCTTGTAGAAATACAATTAGGTTTAGTGTTTATTCTCACAGCTGCTTTTTTGTACATGTATCTTCCTGTCAGGCTGAATTTACTCTCCATTAATTGGAAAAAATTTTCAAAACCGTTGTTAGGAATTGATCATTTTTAACTTTGTACATAATTTGAAGAATCTTGAATTTGACAAGAACAGACAATTAGTTGTTTCTGTATAGGTGGAGTTAGTTATTATTATTATTATGGCTTTTTTTTTTTAAGAAGAAAGACTGAATTTTATGTTGTCTTGTATGTTTTCCCTCACACTTCAACACAATAGGTCATGTATGGTAGTATGAGGGAATAATACAAGGTGAACATTGATAACTAGTTAAACAAATATTTAACTTTATAAAGAACAAAATTTTTTTACATATTTTTAAATCAATATAGTTTATATGTTTCTTCCCACTCAATCTTTCATCTATCAATACACCAAGAGATTTTATTTGTGACAGTCTTTCAAGTTCTATATCATTTATCGCAAGTTTCTAATTAGTGTTGATTGGTCTATTCCCAAATATCATATATTTAGTTTTATTTAAATGTAATGTTAACTTATTCATATCACACCAATTCTTCAGTTAATTAAGTTAATTTCCAACAATCTACAAAAGCTCCCCCTATATCGTACCCACAACAAAAAAGATTGGTATCATCTGCAAACAAAATAGTTTTATATAAACTGGATATATTATTAATAAACAAAATAAATAATAATAGTCCCAAAGTTGAACCTTGAGGAACTCTGAACCTAATCCTCATTGATTTTGATTAAACCTGATTTATTTCAACATGTTAATTTCTGTTATTCAGATAACTAATAAGCCAGCTTAGGGCCACTCCTCTAACCCCATACACTTTAAGTTTCTTTATCAATAATTCATGATCTATTGAATATTTAAATCCCCCCAAAATCCCAATGGCATACTGTTTCTTTTCAATTGCAGTAGTTAACTCTTCCACAAACTCTAAGGGCTAATGAGGAGGTTTTGTTTTTTCTAAAGCCATATTTTTGATCATGTAAAATATTGTGTTTAGTTATGAAGTTGTCCAATCTGTTATAGAATATGTTAGAGAACTGAGGAAGTAAAGAAATTGGCCTATATTTGGAAAGTTTATGTTTATCAACAGCTTTAAATATTGTTACAACCTTTGCTGTTTTTATTTTTTGGGAAAAATTCCTGTTTTTAGAGACTAATTACAAAAGTATGTAAAGGGTTTCACTTTACATTCAATTATATTTTTTACAAATGTTATTATTATATTACATTATCATAGTCTTTATAATGTTTGATTTTGAAACCTTTAACTAAATCTATGATCCCTTTCTAATCTGTTCCTTTTTAAAACATTGCGTCCATGATTTCTAAATTTACATGTGTTTTCAGTATTCCCATTCTTTTACCTCCGTATGTTAAGGAGCTGGGTGAACAGCTGGTTTCCACACCCCCAAAATCATTCGGGGATCTTCCACATCTTTGAAATCAGTTCTCATTAAGAGTTTCAGTCATGTCCACATTACAGCCAGGGCATATCATCTCCCTTCCTACTATCCCGACCTTCCACGTCCCATTTGTTACACTATTAAGCTTTCAGCTTGTATATCTCAATGTCATTGGCTGTTTCTGGGAGAAAATGTTTTAACATGTTTAAACATTTTCTGCTTTTTAACTTCACCTTGTCTCTTCAGTTGGCAGTATCCAGGTGTCTTGTTACAGGATCTTAAACAGCCTCTACTCTCTTGGAACCAGCAGAAGCATCTACATGGAGGGGTACTGCTTATATTGCTGTGTGATTTCAGAAAATGTGCCGCTGTCAATTTTGTCTTGTCATATTTTTTTCTTCCATGTTTTTCCACACAAGCCTTTGTTTCTCAAGAACGTCTATAGTAAATGTAAAACTGCATTTCTGGACAGGCAGAGGTCAGCAGTAGGTGCATGTCTTGCAGCCCTGACTGGGGTGTTTCCTGTATGCTTCCTGGAGCCAGGTCTAAATCAAAACAACCCTTATTCAATTTTCAACACCATGAGTGCAACTGAGATAAAAGGTAAAAGATGCTTTTAACAAATGTTAAGTTGATATCAGGCACTGTCACTAAGCTTTCTCTTCTGTTAGATCAGGGACTGCCAGATCAAGTAGAGGACATGTGTCCCTTTCTGCCCTCTTTGGAACAAGCACTGAGGGACGTGGAGGAGTTGGCCTGTGCTGGAGCTGGAGCTCACCAAACTCACTACATCCATGTTGCAGAGGTCACTCTTCCATTATTGTGCAGCTATATTTCCCACTGGTGGCACTGGGGCCCTGAGGGACGACGACATAGGCCTGTTTTCACTGCTGTCATCCCTCAGCACGCTAGTGATCTACTTGGCCACATCCTCCGCATTATCCACAACCATGTGGGTGCCAGCCAGGGAGACTGGATGAAACAGGTTGGAGGTATGGTGATCATGTGCATTGTGTGAATATATTTGAATATTTCAGTTGGGTAATGCATATTATTAACACATCCCATTTATATCCCAGTTTTTTCTCAGCCAATTATATGCAAGGTCCGCACTGAGCTATTGAAGAGCCACTTCCTTCCTCTTATGGGGAAGTTGAGGAAGAGGACAGATTCTGTAGTGTTAGAGGAGGAACAGATGAAAGCAGAAGGATGTTGTACATCTGAAGCAGAGCTGCAGTTGCAGGAGAAGTACACAGTGCTGGTGCGAGACCTTTATGCTTTCTACCCACTCCTCATCCAGTTTGTGGATTCCAATCGGTAAGTTGAGGAGTTTTTGTGTGGAGAAGTAAGTTTTGGGAGTTCCAGAATAAGGAAGTGCCTTTATGGAAAATTAAACATAATTTCTAGTCGCTATTTTAGTTCATATTATTCCCACAGTGATATTTCTCTGGCCTCTGAAATTTTAGATTTAAATAAAGATTTATTTATTAATGGTAATTTAGTTTAATAGCTTGTAGTAAATTACAAGAGTATAAAAATTCAGAAGACATGCTTTTTTTATTTTAAAGATTCATTTAAAGATGTATTTAAAAAAATTACACAATGCTTTAATTTATTTATCTTTTTTAGGGAAGGCTTAACTTTACAGGAGTAAATTCTGTGATGTTAATATGTTTTGTTCTTTGGTGTCTCAGAGCCAGATGGCTGCAAGAGCCGATCCCTGAGGCTGAGCAGCTGTTCAGCATGGTGGCAGAGGTCTTTATATTCTGGGCCAAATCTCATGTGAGAATGGCACACAGCATTTTTTATTTATGCTCCTGCCATGCCGGAAATATGCAAATGAATATTCTACCTCATAAACTTTGTACAATTTTTTGACCTGTGTTTTCTAAAACAGCAATTCAAATGGGAAGAACAAAATTATGTTGTCCACAACGAGATGAACAACTTGGCTTTCTTAGTTTCCAAAGACAAAAAGGTCAGCTATGCCTGCAATTTGATCCTGTTGTTATGCATACACCAATACACAAGGACTACTTCTTTGTATAGCTTTGACGATACTTGTAGCTCTGGGAAAATAACAACAGCATGTGTCTTCATGGCTTCTTGATGCTCAGTTCAGTCCTGAAAAGAGAAAGATGAAGAGGAAGGGGGATTGGTATGCTGCACACACCTCTCTCATTGTGGCTTCTACGAAGAAGCTGGTTCCTGTGGGACTCCGGGCTTGTTTTCCAAGTGACCAAAGTCTCATCATCTTGGCTAAGGATGGCTTTGCTCAGGTCAGTTGGAGATACAGATGATATGAATGTATGTCATTCTCCTCTCCTAAATTGCATATTGTCTCTTCTAAATCCTCTTGGATCTTTGTACAGAATATTGCAAATTCACATTTTTCACTACAATGGCAATGAAGATTTTAACCTGTTGGTACCAGATGTTTACTCAGTCTCCCTTGCAAGTACCTACACATTATACACAATTGGAAAACTAAGATTCTTTGAATAATGTATACCAAACTGTAAATGCAGATGATACAGCAACAAAAATAGTCTGGTCACATCAGCAAGGGTCCAGTTAAAGTAGTCCAGTAAAATCTTTGGTTCACGACATGTCTTTTATCCAATAAACACAGTTTTAGGCAAAGATTTATTGTTTTTCTAATTTCTTTATTAAAGTTTCAACAGTTTTTTCTTTTCTTTTTAAAATGAACTAACCAAGGCAACATATTAACAACCCCACCTCCCCCTACCCCATGGCACATATTCTCTACAGATTAGAGAAAAAGAAACATAAGACAAGGATAAATAAAAGAGCATTAGCAGGCTGTGCAATTCACCTGCAGGACACTCACAGAAAGTCAAAGCCTAGTCCTAAGTAATAGGACAAGATGTGCTGTTGACATATTACAATACAGGTTTCAAGTCTTTTTTCAAATGTGTTGCTAGCTCCAGATAAGGTCAGTCTTATGTTGTGGGAGGGAGAAATTTCCATCTTAACAAGATCAGCCTCCTGGCCAACAACATTGAGAATGCTATCAAGTTCTTATCAGCCATGGCAAGAGCTGATGGTACACAAAATATAGCAGTCAAGCCATTAGGAACAATATTTTTCCCAGTTATTCTGGACAACAAATCAAAGATCCCAGTCCAGTAAACCTTCGAAGATTAATAATGCCAAAACACAAGCAGAATTATTCTTGTGTTTTATCACATGGGGGGGGATAGCAAATTGTATATTTTAGCAATCTGAGCCTTAGTATGATGAGCATGATGTATTGTAGGATCCTTCATTGAGTGAAATGATGTTTAGCGCAAATAGATGATTTGTGTACTCTTCAAAGGATATCTTGCCAATCATTATCTGAAAGGTTATCTCCTAGACTAACCTGAGCAGCGATTACAAATATTTAAAGAAATAGTGGAGATAGCCCTCTTTAATGCATAAATAGGCTTCAAAAAGACGTCTAAATCATGAGTACAGGAAAGAGCTGGAAAATTTGGAAATGAACAGCAAGCAAAGTTTTAAGCTTGGAGTTACCGAAAACAAGTGACTTGTAGGTAATGAGAACTTGTTAACTACTGGAAAGATGTAAAAGTTGAGTATCTCTAAAAGCAGAGATACTCTATTCAGTCCTACGAGAGCCGCAATACTGCAGGTTTTCAGTAGCTGCGTTTCCATTAGTTTTTCGCAAAATAAAAGCGATATTTTTAAAACTTTGGCAAAGTACAATAGCAATTTGCAGGCGTTTCCACCTAATGGTGTTGGCTTTCAAGGATGAGGGTTATATTTTTCTTTTTAATTATTTGTAAAAAGATTTCTGTGTCCTCCTCTGTCCATAAATACTGTGCCATCAGTACTGGTCACTTTACTTCTACGTTATGTCTGGTGACATGTAAATGCGACAAGTGTTTCCATTACACTTTTGAGACACACTTCTATATCGACACATCTGAAAAACCACCTTTGTAAAATCGTAAAAACATTTTTTGTGATATTTGAGGTTTTTTTTCAAAATGTCAGTGTTTCTTTTACCAGTTTTTTTAATTGTAATATTTAGGTTTTGTGCAGTTCTAGGGGTAAAGGAAACGCAGCTAGCGTCTCCCTGCTTTCACTCACTTGACTCAAATAAAATGGATATAACAGCCTATAAAGTTCTGCTTAGTGAGTCATTATTGTGAGACAGATGTCTTTCGGCAGGAAGGTTTTGAAAACTTGCAGGACCAAACTGAGTGGCCCTACTGTAAGGATTCTTGGCTCTCATAATTGGCCTGTTACATATATAATTACAGTGTCTCAATTCAGGGTCTGCACACTTCAAAGTGTGGCTTTGTCAGCCACATACGTCATCGCGGTGTGCGAAGTACTGTGCCAACTCACAGAAGTTGAAGGACCCTCCGAAACCCCCCTTCAATTTCGCACTTCGTTTGGCCTCAGCCTCGTTTTTCCAAGAATTCATTGCACACAAGACAATGGCCAATCAGTAAAACAACAGACCTCGGACAGTTTTTTTTTTCCCCCTGAATTGGGACACACCTTTTGTTGTACTTTGCAGGGAAGAGGAATAACATAAGAAGCCCTAAATATGTTTAGAACTTCCAATAAAGGTCTCTTCTGTCAATTTATTTAAAAATCTGTAAAAATCTTTAAAATCTCAACAAAAACTTATATATACAATATATATATATATATATGTGTGTGTGTGTGTGTGTGTGTGTGAATACAAACGAAAGTTGACTTTAGATGTGAAAGTAGACTTTTGGGTCTAATTTTAAGATAAATCTCATTTAATTTAACAGCACTTTGCTCTTCACAGAAATACACTGAAGATAAGATTCGAGAGCATATTTTGAGGGCTCTTAAAAATCTTCAGAATCAGGTACTGGCTTTTTTATTTGTGTTTTAGGTATTTGTTTTGTCTATTACATTGTTTAAATATGTCATTTTGCACTGTATTATTTTGATTCACCACTTAAATCTTGGACAAGTTTCTTTCATTACAAAATTAAAATATGTCTTCAAATATAAGTTTGTCATCAAACATAATTCAGGTCAAGCGAGTTACCCTTTTTTATTCTCTGCATTCTTAATCAAAGCTGACGTTATTAGAAAATGGCAAAAACCAGGAATGGGAATTTTAGGTGACTTTTGAAGTCGACTAGTAGGGCCTTTTAAAATCGTGTCGTCATCCATATTCCTTCATTCATTTTCTATACCACTTAGTCCTATTCAGGTTGAGTGAAAGCTGGAGCTTATCCCAGCAATTAGCAGGCGCGAGATAGAGTATATCCTGGACAGGTTGCCATTTATACAAATAACATCTCTACACACATTTCACAATTTCCCTTTGGAGATATGTGTGTGTTCCATACACACGTGTTATTTTTTTGTGTCAATTGTACAGTGGGTAGATGAGAAATTGGTTCAGGGAGACACCAAGATGGAACCTGGGCTGGCTGTGTTTATGGGGCGGCTGCTATGCCAAGTGAACTAAACAACCCGCTAACAGGAGTGTTCAGCAACAACAAAACCAGTTATTTTCCTTCTCTTTCCGTTTGGTCTTTTTGCTTCAGTAACAACTGTTAAACTTCGTTGCTTCCACCTCCGAGATGACTCTTCCTGGGTGAAGCTGCACCTAGCTACTTCACTTTACCCAGCGGTGGTAAAGCAGACATGGGACTCTGCTGGAACTAGAAGAGCTGTGTGGTGTTTATTGCTAAAACAAAACATTCACTGCTAAACAGGCAGTTTCTCACAGTAACTTTCTCTACTTAGACATCCCTGATCTGAGTCAGAGCTGTCTATGTATCAAACCAGCTGAATTGCTGTGCGTCTCTTTCTCTCTCCCCCTGTCTAGCTAGACCTTAAAGGGGCTGTGCTGTTCTTTTATCACAATGCCGCAAACAGCACTGTGTCTCTTCACAATAAGACATAACTGTCGACTTAAAAAAACACGTCAAATTTGTGAGCCGTTTCGACTAATCAATTTGTCAAGTCGTGCACATCCCCAGTAAAAACAAGCAGATATATGTTGTTGCATGTTTTTTTTTTCTGCACACTTGTGTACAAAATGTGTCTAATACAAAAGTGCACATTTTGTTAAACCTATTTTTATTATTTGATCTACTTGAGTCTATTTCACTTGTAATTTGTGCAGCAAGGGTAAATAAAACTCAAAAGTTCCAAAGCTGCCATTATAATGTCCCTCACTAGTTGTTAAACAATAAAACCTGGAAATTTAAAATTAGTTAGCAAGATAATATTTGGAACAACACCTTTTTACATTTTTATTTACTTATTTCTGTTCAATCTTTTATGTGTTTTCTTGCCAAAGGCGCTTACTAATAGTCTTTTTGCAATAAATCGATACATAGAACTGCACTATTCTATTCTATTCTATTCTATTCTACAGTCATTTGGCAGACGCTTTTATCCAAAGCGACTTACATCTGAGAGTA
>JBAMHW010000018.1:20404166-20436269 GCA_037177495.1 Rhadinocentrus ornatus | reverse complement strand
CACTGCTGGGATAGGCTCCAGCTCACCCCGCGACCCCTAATGGGAACAAGCGGTACAGAAAATGACTGATGATGACAAAATAATGTCAGCTGCATTTATCACAATAATCTAAAATTCACTTGGAAGTATTTTCCAACTTAAATCCATATGAATTTATACATTTGATTAGATTATAAATTCTCTATTTGTAGGTTTCACTGTTGTTTGACAACACACAAAAAGGAGGATTTTTTTTCAGAAGGTCTATTTTAACCGTATTATTATTATTATTATTATTATTATTATTATTATTATTGTTATTATTGTTGTTGTTTCAGTTTCAGTAGCAGTGGTTTGAAAGCAACAGTAACAGTCAGATTAGCAAAGGGAAGTAGATGAAACAACACTGTTAATTCTGTAGAGCCCTATGTCTAGCAACGCCCCTGCCCTCAGTCTCTGTAGGCATAACTTATTGATCTCAAAAGTCTTTTTTAGCCTCAACAGATAGATCCAGAATAAACTCAGCTGTCAGCAATGTCGGAGTGGTTATTACTGCACATCTGAACTAAACAGGAAGCCTTAGTTTAAAAATTGCAGGGAGCTCCTGTTGTTTAAACATCAACACAAAAACTTTAAATCTAGCAGCATGCAGACATAATTCACTTCCCCAAAACCCCGTAACATTGCTACACCTACAGGGTCCACCAGCTCCAGATTTCTTCCTCTGATAGTACCTGATACCTGCGTGCAGCACCAAAGGACTCAGAGTAACGTCTGTCTCCGCCCTAGCTGCACCTGTTCTCCTCTCCTCCTTCACCTCATCACCTTTGCTTCTGTGTTATGGTAGATTCTCTGATGTTTAATGAAGTTTGTTGGCTTCACACACACACATCAAACTGCGCATTGTTGCTGTTTGTGGAGCTGAATATCTCCGCTCATCGCTGCGTGTCGGACTGATCACTGAGCAGTGAATGAACCGCGCTGCTGTGATGCAACGCTGCGTCTTTTTCAAAAATGCCTATGGCAGGCAGAAGAAGTAGTTCCTACTTATCCTGGAAGTTTAGTTGTATAAATGTTGGTATAGGATGAATAGCTATTTCACTATTGATCCGCACATCACTACTATTTATTCTTCTCAGATAGATAATATCTGCCAATGCGTGAGAGTTGGCAGCCCTGTCATTCACCTGCTGGCCACCTCCATCACCTGCGGCTGATTCTGATGATCCTGAGGAAACTCTGCCACTAGCAGCAAAAAGTTGTGTTATTTTAAAACATTTAGCTGCATCTGCCTGAAGGGCTTGCCTCTTTCTGTCTCGAATTTTTTGGTGCGTCCTCGACATTTTCTGTTCTCCATCTTGTTCTCTGTCTCTCACTGTGTGATTGACTGACGTGACAACCGTGGCCCAAGAGGGAGGGGGCATCGGCCCTCGACTGTAATTGGTCCAGAATCAATGTTGACTGGTGGGTTAATCTAGATTTGTGTACAAATAGGTAAAAAAACAAAAACATGGCCCGGCCCAAAATCACCTTCAGCCCACCGGGAAAGTGCCCGGTATGCCCGATGGCCAGTCCAGCACTAAGCAGAAGAGAATGTCTCCTGCCCGTCCTGCAGCTTAGAGCTGGGCTGCTACTGCGTTAGAACGAGTCTCCTGTGCACGATTCTGTACTGGTAGCATGTGCAGCTCATTGAGAAAAGTAAACAAGACTTTTTCATGTCAGTCTCAAAGTCTCCGGTAACACCAGAAAAAGTTTCTAAACTTTTCAATAATCGCTTAAAAAAAGAGTCGCTAGTAGAGAGGTCTAAAAACTCGCTAATTATAGCAACAAGTTGCTAAGTTGGCAGCACTGTAAACAATGGGTCCTTCAGGGAGATGCTGTAGGGTGGTGGGGCTGGCCGCTGCAGTGCCTGTTTAAAATGGGTAGAGGCAGCTGATCCTTTCTGTGATACAGCAGATGCCAAGTATCAATACCCGTGCTAATTATTATCTAACTAGATGCTAAATTTTATAATCGATTAGTATCTGAGAATCGATTTTTTTTTTACAACACTATTATCATATTGCCTATAAATCGACAAGGGGCCACCAACACAACTTTAATTTACAGGATTTTCATGTTACTGGAAGTTCATGTGCACTTAAGCTCCTTTAGTGCCAATGTTGCAAAATTGCAATTAAGCACCAGCCCATAATTCCAGAAAGAGAGCCATTACCACTTTTCACTTCTAGATGACAAATGTAAAATCTTCAATGTAACACAATTTGTAGGCAAGGGGAGGGTTTTATTCAAAGTTTATGTGAAAATTGCAATCAAAAGACACATTATGCAACAGATGAAGAAGAAATTATCCAACATATTGAAACTCTTTTTCACTGTTAAGTACTTTTTCAGCTATTACCTATCTCTGATTCTGGAAGGGAATGTTTGCCTCCTGAGGATGAAGATTGTCATCTAGCGACAGTGAAAGTGATGCTTCTGTTGGAAATCATGGTGTGTCTGTCCATAATAGTACTGCTCCTGAAGCAGCACATGTGGGAAATGAGTTCCACCCGAGGTAGTAGGGCTGGAAAATGTAGCACTGAAAAATCAGTGGGAGCAGCATTGGTCAAAATAGTGCTAAATATTAATGATTATGGCCAGGTGTATTTGAATAAGAGGAAGTGCATTACAGGTGGATCAGACAGTTTGATGAGACAACTCGGTAGTTTGGAAACTAAAATTTGATGGATACTAAACCCACTGATTCCCTGTTATTAGGATATAAGGATTTCTACTACATTTTACCACTGTTAGTTGAGTACTTAACTAAGTAGCATGTTACAGTACTTTTTACTTTTTTAATGTTTTAGTCCAAACTTTTTATTAATAGGCATTAATATCTGACAGCAAGCCAGGGTGGGATCAGCCAGCAGCAGCTTTGGGTCTGGTCATGGAGAAGAGGTGACTATATCCTGCTCTGGAGCTGGGAGCTGGGACTGTGCAAAGACTGAGGCTGTTGAGTGCTTTTAGAGGAGGGAGGGACCTGGGTCAGCAACGCTGCTCACTGAGAAGAGTAAACATTGCATGCTTTCAAGTCAGTCTCCAAAAGTCTCCAATATTACCAGAATTAGTCTCTAGATTTGTTGCTACTTGCTTTTTTAAAAATAGAATCGCTAGGGTGAGGTCTGAAAACTTGATAAACATAGCGCCCAAGCTCTCGTGTGTATGTTGCTGTTATTGATGAACAAGAAACCGTTCATATTTAAAGTTTCTTCTCATTTACAATATGCCTTAACATTACATGACACTTTATTTTAAAAACGCCAGTGCCTAAAGGATTTAATATCTCTTGGTTTTCAGGTGGAACACCCACAGAGAAGTAAAAAACCTGCATTGAACAAGGTCTTAACTAAAAAAAGAAAACGTGCAGTAGTAGCCTGCCTTAGGATGATTCCCATTTACAACTTACCCAGGTAAAACACCTATTGCACTAAGCTGTGTGTACACATGGTCTGAGGTGCCCAAGTCCAGTCCTCAAGATCTACTATCCTGCAACTTTTAGAGGCATCCCTTTTTACACATCTGAATCAAATGGCTGAATTCCCTCATGTGCATGCCATTCAGCTCTCCAGAGGCCTGGTAATGAGCTATTCATTTGATTCAGGTGTGTTGGAGAAGGGATGAGTCTAAAAGTTGCAGGATAGTAGATCTCGAGGACTGGACTTGGGCACCCCTGGTCTAAGGCATGTTTAAATTTTAACACTCTTCCCTTTCTGTTAAGATGACCCTAGATGTGTTGTTTCCATGACTGACCATGGAAACAGCACATGTATCACAGCTATATAATTTTCTTGACCACATTCTGAAGTGGTTATAAAAATCATCACTTAAGCCATTGATGAATAAGTACCAATGGATCTAATGAAAGCTCTTCTATCAATAAATAATTTTCTTATAGGCTGCCTGCTGTTATTTTAAGTTTTCCCTCACATTTCTTCAACCTTTCCTATTCCCCTGCAGGCACCGAGCTGTCAACCTGTTCCTCCAAGGCTACAATAAATCCTGGATATCAGCTGAACACCACAGCTTTGAGGAAATGCTTGTGGAGGATTTAGCTGTAAGTTGAAAGTTGGAGGCTGGGTGGTTATGGTTTTGAGTTAAAAAAAATTGTTCTGTACAGTTTAAGACGAAAGCAGGACAATATGTTGGATTATTAAAAGACAACAAATACATCTCTATTAACTTCTTTAACTTTACTATATTGTTTAAATTATCCAAATAAAAAAGCTGACACAACTTACTTTGTTCTGTCTTTATATTTTCATATATTTGTGGTAGGTTTTGATGTGAATTAACATTTTTCTCAGTTCTCCCCAAATTAGTTTAAAGCAGTAGTTTTGGGCTATACATAAACCCCTGCTACATCACCACTGTCAAATAAAGTAGACCAGGGATCACCAACTCCATACCTTTTGGGCCAGTGTCCCAATGAGTTTTAAATGTTTCCCTTCTACAGCACTTCTGACTCGAATCATTGGGTCATTAAGAGGCATGTGCAGAACTTGACATCAAGCTGCTGGAGAATTATTTAATTTGAATCAGGTGTGTTGCAGCAGGGTAATGTCTAAAACCTGCAGGACATTGACCCAAGAGGTCTGGAGTTTGTAGTACCTGAACTAAACACTAATGCTTAAAATGCTAATGCTTGTCTTTAGTGGTTTTGCAGTTTTTAGACTTGCAAAATGGATGGGCTTTACTGCAATAGGAAATTATACAAATGTATCTCTAAACCATTTTTGGGAAATCTACAAAATAATTATTGAACCCCCTCTTCCTAAGATATTGTTTTGCTTTTTCTCAAATTTTATTTTTTTACCCATCTCACCACTGTTTACAAACATCACACCCAAACAAATTTAGTGTGCTTCTTGGAATATAGTTAGTTTTCATGGCATTACGGGATGAAACACACACACACAAATAAACACATACACGTAAACTGGTTAGAATATGCAGATATTTTGACAGAATAATGGAATATATGCATCTTTTGAGGCAATTTTTGGCAAGTCCTTGTGTTCATTGTGGACATTAAAATTATCATGCAACTTACATTTGTATATATGTTTGCAAGAGAGAAAACCAGGTGTTTAAATTCTAGCCAGCCTCAAGAGGCTGTGGGTGGCCAGTGTGTAATGTCATCATTTAAAGTCACACATTAGTTGCTTTTCTTTCTCTCTCTCTCCCTGGACTTTAGAAGGGGGGAGTGATGCAACAGTGTGAAGGTGACAAAGGGGATGTAAAGGATGTGGAAGAAGGTGCCAAGCCGATCGATCCCCTCCTACAACTCATTACACTATTCAGTCGAAGCGCCCTGACAGAAAGCAGGTGTGTGTTTATTAGAAAGGATTACATGCAGCAAAAACTTGTCTGCTTTTGTTACTGTTCAGATTCCTCCCCATGAAAGTCAATACAAAATTGGTCAGAAGTGTTTTTTTCTATAGCTTTGCCCATTGTTTTCTGAAAGCTTGACATAAGTAATGTTATTCAGGTCTCAGAAGGGACTGAAATGTAGGTTTGCCTCCAGGAGCATTTTTTATACAGGTAATGCATGTTTTCCTTCTATAGTAGATCCAGTTGTGGTCAGTACCATATAGTGAAATTGTGTATTTTATTTAAATCAGGCTATGTGTAGACATCACTAATGGAAATGTCCCCATCTGTGTAATATTTATAAGATTATATCTGCTTTATGAAATATGTTTGAAATGAAATATGAATATGTATGAAATGAAAGAATTAACCCTGTAATACATGAATTATTAAAAACAAGTGTGCCAAATCTTTTACATGTACAATATTCTACTTCTGTTGACATATATAGTGATGTTATTCTGTATGTTTAATCGTATTTCACCCTTTATCTGGTTTATTAATCTAACCGTTTCTTTCATATTTCATATGAAATGTGGCGTAATATGGCATATTTAATCATTTATGCTTTCATATTTATATAACATTAAAACATATTTATGTGCATATAAAAACAGCCATATCATTGTCTTGACCTGTTTATCACTGAGGGAAAACTTGGTAATTACAATGTTTGTATATATTTGAAATTTTATAACGTGTGTATGTGTAAATTACTCACTCATGTCCAATTAAGTGGCTAATTTGCAAATATACTATCCAGACCCATGCATATTAAAGAAAACAGCCTTTACATAGCTTTCCATTGTAGTGGACACTATGCATCAAAGGGTTTAGAAATATTCCTGCTTAATTGCCCTGCATTCTTTTTTTTATTATTGATGCATGCTGTGGATGAGCAAGCTCTGTGAAATATTGTGGTATGCCATCTATGAGTGTAACTTGAGAGGAAATTGTTTTTTCTTTAAATTCTCTCTTCTGGGCTGTTTCAAGGATGTAATTAAATAGGCTAGACCCTAGATCATATTTAGTGAACAAATTCAGTGCCACACACTAAGGCTCTTTGATTTCCTGTTTAACAGTGTAACCAAACGATTAATTTACAGCTTCAGTCCCAGTGACCATGTATTTCCAGCATGTTTTAATTGTCTATACCGTGACATACAGCAATATTATGTCCTTTTTCTTTATTCACAGTAAGAATGGAAGTGATAGTCTCTACGCGTCCTACGCTGCTATTATGGCCAAGGTATATATATACATATATATATATATACTGTGTGGAAAAGGTCTCATCATTAGAATAAAAGTCCTGTCAAGACGTTGTGTGATAATCTTGTCTTAGATAATTATTCTGGTTCTGGATGTCAGAGAAATGCTCAGCTCATTATAGACAAAATGCGTAATAGAAATAACTTAAATGTTGACACACAGTTGGATTTAAGTTACCACTTCATATAGTAATCGTAAATTACACTGCAGAGACCAGAAAATACAAATATGTTTCTTGTAACACATTCAGACCTCAAGGGTTTTTCTCTGCATCGGTACAGATGCACTTGAATGTTGCATCAGGTCCTAATAGGCTTTTAGTTTTGCTTTGAAGTCCTGGTGCATGTCACATGGAGTATATAACAAAAATATACAGTCAGAAATGAGGTGTAGTGGATTTGTAAATATTTTATTTCTCCTCTATTGACTTATTGCATTTTCAACCTCTTTACATCACCACTGTGCCTTGTATGCTTGGTTTTCCAGAGTTGTTGCAAAGAAACTGAGGATGATGGAGAGGAGGAGGTGGAAACCTTTGAAGTGAGTAAACTGTCTCTAAATTAGAAGAAATTTATTTAATCTTGAACTTTTTTTAATCCCAATTTTTCTTAATTTTATATTTTGTGTGGACAATATTCTTTGATTGATAAGATTAAATATTTCAGAAATTTCAAAATGTTATGTAATGAATTACAGGAGAAAGAGATGGAGAAACAGAAGCTGTTGTATCAGCAGGCTAGGTTGCATTTCCGTGGAGCCTCTGAGATGGTGTCGCAAACCATAAGTGTCAGCAAAGGTAGGAAACAGTAAAACATCTAAAATAAATCACTTACATAAAGCTCAGACGATTGCTCTTTGAGTAAATTAATTTTGATTAAACTGAAGTCTTTGGTAGAAAGTAAAAAAGAACAAAATTAAGCTTGTCTTCCTCTTAAATTCACTTTCTTGGATTAGCTCCTCGCTTAAAATGTTAATCATGTACTATTATTTTTTTCTTTTTATGAAGTTTTGTATAGCTTCTTTACTTTGATTCATTTCAGGCACCATGGGCTCAATGATTGCCCCTACTCTGAAACTAGGTATCGCCCTTCTCAATGGAGGGAATGTCATTGTTCAGCAGGTAATGACGATGCTCTGGTTGAAACTATCGAAGTTTTTTTTTGTTTCTAGCCATAACACAGGTTCCCATTTCTACCATTGCTGACATTTGCTATGTCTTATTTTTAACAAGACTTAAAAGATCTGTAAACACAAACAGTTGTAGCAGCTGCATAATGACAACTTAAGGCAGATTTATGCTTGTGCGGCGTCTGCGTCCACTCAACCGCCGTAGGCTCGACGTAGCTCCGCAGAGGCTCGACATGCAACTTTTCCAGACCTGACGTGCATCCCTGCTACGCAGGTGGTTACGCGGACGTTCTCCCTTGTGATTGGTTAGTTTGGGATCATTTGTTGCCGGATATCTGAATTTTGTGGCTAAATTTGTGTGGTAACCCGCGTTCTAAATACAATAACCAGTGGATAAAGTTGATGAGAGGCTGATGGAATCATTTATTAATTTTCTTCCACAAACTAATAAAGACACTTAACCATACTGGACGACATTGTTGTTTTAAAACAGAAAATACCTACTGCACTGAAGTTAATCATCAAAATACCCGGTGAGTTTACCAGCCGATACCACCCCTGCTGCCACCTCAGTTTAGGAGGAGAAACTTCAACATGACACCAAAACAACACGCACCCCCTACGCTCGAATGTGAAAGCAAACTCACCAGCGTCAGCTACGCCATAGCTGGCTGCACGCGGACGCCACGCAGGCATAAATCCGCCTTTAGAGCCAATGACCAACCTTTCCTTTTATAATATTGGTCTGTAATGCCTGACCTGTTGCAACATAGGGACTGTTCACATTTGATAACAGCCATAATGTGGATAGTTCTAAATACAGATGTAAACTTATTCAAGATAGATAAAATACACATTCAAAACTTATCATTCAGGACATATTCTGAGGTGGTCCATGGTATCTGAATGCAGTCCATTCTGGAATCACCCACTGACCTGAGGTGACGATGTAGGCAGAACTACCTCAAGGATGTTTTTACCCTCTTTTGGTCTCCTGGAAAGCATACATAGTGCAAAAAGTAGTATGAAAACTCGTGAGATTATTAATTCACAGAAAACATCCTTTTCAGCTTGTCTTTATGTCAGTTTCTACAGTGGCTAAGCAAAACAGCATAGAGCCCATTTCTAATCCACCAGAATTATGCAATTGGTCCTGATTTGGTTTAAATCTTACCTCTCTGGCCACACTTAGTTAATTCAGCTCAAATCTTTCACTTCCCAACCCTCCCCAGCTTACCGCTGGTGTGCCCCAGGGTTCGGTCCTGGGGCCCCTTCTTTTTGTCATCTGTCTCCTTCCCCTCGGTAATATCTTCCGCAAAGATAATATTAATTTTCACTGTAAAACGGATGACACCGAGCTCTATTTGTCCACTTAACCAAATTCCACACTCCCACCTCTGTCCCTCTGTCTCTGTCTTACTGAACTTAAATCCTGGTTTGCTGCTAATTTTCTTAAACTCAACAGCAATAATCTACATCTAAATCTACACTATGCAAAACTGACTGCTTTTCAATCTCTGTTGACAGTTCTTCACTCCCCCCTCCCATCAGGTCAAGAGTCTGGGTGTCATCCTTGACAACACACTATATTTTCAATCTCACATCTTGCTTGCTTGCATTGCACACTAGACTAGGCTCTGCTAAAAAACTGCAAGACTCTGTACTCTGGGTTCATATCTTTACTGAATTATTCTAAATTTTTCTACTTAGCTTGTAGTTTAATTAGAAACACAGTGTCTGATATGTGAAACCTTTATTCTGTTTATGAAATTGCATACAAGGTCTATTAATGTATTCTTGCATCTAGACCACAAGGGAAAAAACTACAATACAGAGATTGAGTTGCAGGTTGAATCAGAGTGACTCTGATACATCTCCCTTCACAACACTGCACCATGATTTGTCTCTCCTTGGCCACTGCTGGTTACACCTTTACTAAAACCCTCAATGTCTTACCTTCCACTATTGTTACTGTTCACTCTTGATTAAATCGGAATATTCACGCTCATCCATGTTGTTTAATGAAAAGAGCCCAGCATTTACATACAGGACTTTGGCATGGAATATTTTTTTAATCACCCTCTATTCAGCATGTGAAGTTCTTTTTACAGTTAAAACAATAAACCTCAATACCAAGATGCTGTAGTAAAACCTGAAGTAATAGAGCAATAATCTTAAACTAATCAGTCTGCTTCACATCCCACCATTTATTAGACCTCATCTTTGATGTTTTTTTCCTGATAGAAAATGCTGGATTATCTAAGAGAGAAGCGGGATGTTGACTTTTTTCAGAGCATGGCTGGGCTTATGCAGTCATGTAGGTAAGTAGCCATTTGTCAAATGTGACAAAGGTTTTTTTTTTGTTTAGCGATTTGATAAAAATGGTTAGACTAAAACGGCTTTATTTATCCTTTGGGGTGTGTGTGTGTGTGTGTATATATACGTGTACGTGTGCCAACATGCACATGCATGACTTACTGCCGTCCAGCGTTTTGGATCTGAATGCATTTGAGAGGCAGAACAAAGCAGAGGGATTAGGCATGGCCACGGACGAGAGCTCAGGTACTGTATTCAGCTACTGTATAAAAAAAAAAAAAAAATCCATTACTGTTAATCCATGTCAAGGCAGAGGAACCAGCTGAAGGATCCCTGACCTAGCTGTTTGACAAAAGCTGTTTCCTTCTTATTTGGTCTTTACTTTTTATGTAGCACTACTTTAAATCTGTCATCGCTTTAGTTCTTGACCATATCTACCCCATCTTTTCAGGAGAGAAGGTGATGCCTGATAAAGACCTAACTTGTGACCTTTTCCGTTTCCTGCAACTTCTCTGTGAAGGGCACAACGCAGGTAATTTGTCCTTTTTTGGATCCACCAACCCATTATCACAAAGTTCCCAACAAGTATACTGATGTTGTTAAAAAACCAAATGCTGTGACTGTAACACATGCTCAGAGGTAAGTGGGAAAAATTTGTTTTGCCTTTGCTCAGGTTTGTGTAGTCGTAATGCCAACATGGAACATTACAGTTATAAGTAATGCGGTTTTTATCATTCTATTCGTATTTTGTTTATGTTGTAGATTTCCAGAACTATTTAAGAACACAAACTGGGAACAACACTACAGTCAACATCATTATTTCCACCGTGGACTATTTACTAAGAGTACAGGTAATGTTGTTGGACTTAATAAGGAAATCAAACCACATTATCAAAATATAATGAAGGCTATTGACCTTTTATTTGGCAAAAAACTGTTTTTGAATTTATTCCATTATATTTAGTTTTTAATTTTTTCGATTACATTTAGTCTTTAAACAATATTTGCATTAATTCTAATTAACCAGAAAACCTTGTGTGTGCTAACAACAGGAGTCAATCAGTGACTTCTACTGGTACTACTCAGGGAAGGATGTCATTGATACACAAGGTCAGCGCAACTTCTCCAAGGCCATCGAAGTAGCCAAACAGGTCTTCAATACACTCACTGAGTACATACAGGTCAGTCTCCATCATCTGCTGTAGTGTTATAGTGTTTGTTTGGATTTTTTTTTATAATTTTTAATTAGGATTTTAGGTGTAATAGCTGCCTAAATGTATGTAGCACTCTTAAGATGTTTTACAGTTTAAGACAGTGAAATGAGTGATATTGGTATCAGAATGGGTAGTTTTTATTAAAAAGTTACCTACATACAAGTTTCAGTAAATAGTATAACTTAAATCCCTGAATAATGAAGAGATTCAGACTTTGTTGTGGGAGAACATGATTTCTTCTGCATGAATACTGCATGTTCTTGCTGAAGATAGATCCTTAGTACATTTGTGGTTGTTGTTATGCTGCAGTTTGAATTGGCACTGATCAATCACTTCCCTGATGGTTAGTGTGAAAAAATAGTATATCTTAACCTGAAGCCTCAAAGTTATCTAAGAGTATTCCACAGCTTTATTTATTTTTCTACATCTTCCATTATTTTCCACTAGCTTCTTATATCAATATTTGCTCATGCAGGGCCCATGTACTGGGAATCAACAAAGTCTAGCTCACAGTCGTCTTTGGGATGCTGTTGTGGGGTTCCTCCATGTCTTTGCACACCTGCAGATGAAGCTTTCTCAGGTATAGTTTATTCCTCCCTGAAACACATCCAAAGTAAAATTGACAATGCCTTTGGTGATAGCTTATCATAGGTTATCTACTCCAGGTGTTTTCATTTTAGCCTGATGGGGATGTAAATATTAATCATACCCTCAATTATGTGCACTCTAAATATGTCCAGTGTACGCTGTGAAATGTAGAGTTTCCTAAGAAAATGTACTTTTATTCAGGATTTAAGGCAAATTGAACTTCTGAAAGAGTTGATGGATTTACAGAAGGATATGGTTGTGTTTCTCCTCTCCATGTTAGAAGGTAAACATTTCCTATTTTACACTTTGAGCCATGCATTTTTTGCATCTGTATGAGACAAAGAAGTAATAAGTTGTCAACACACTGTAATGTCAGCTCAGACATCAGCATGCTTCTGTAGTTCACATTACCAGCAACATTCATTTAAATTTTCTCCTACTTTGCTCATAACACACCAAGCCATCAGAGTGTATTTTACATTTTTTACTTACAGCTATATCAACATTACCACCAACAAATAATGACAGTCATGGATCAAAATAGGCTCGTTAGCTAAGTCAGTGATGACCCCAAACACCTGTCTTTGAGATATAATACCTACTTATTGTGAAATTATAAGAGAGATATATGTTTTAGAGCCAGCAACAAGGAACCATTAGTTGTTTTGCATTCAGTACTTTAACAGTGGCCTCATTGTTTTTTACATCAGGTGACTGAATTCATTGTTTAGTTCCAGATAGTCATCATTAATCAGTAATAAGTCATCTCCTTGCAGGTAATGTCATCAATGGAACTATTGGAAAGCAGATGGTGGATATGCTGGTGGAATCATCAGGCAATGTGGAGATGATTCTCAAGTTTTTCGACATGTTCCTCAAACTTAAGGACCTCACCACCTCTGATGCCTTCAGAGAGTATGATCCTGATTTTAAAGGCAGAATATCTAGGAAGGAATTCCAGAAAGCAATGGAAAGCTGCAAGCGTTTCTCTCAAGCTGAGATACACTTCCTGCTTTCCTGCATGGAGACCAGTGACAGTGAAATTGTGGATTATGAGGCCTTTGTGGATCGCTTCCACGAGCCAGCAAAAGACATTGGCTTCAGCATTACTGTGCTCCTCACCAATTTGTCTGAGCACATGCCCAAAGATTCTAGGTTGAAGACATTCTTGGAGCTTGCAGAGTGTGTCTTGACTTATTTCCAGCCATGTCTTGGACGTATTGAGATCCTTGGCAGCGGGAAGCGCTTTGAGCGTGTTTACTTTGAGATCAGTGAATATAGTCGAACACAGTGGGAAAAACCACAGGTCAAAGAGTCTAAGAGACAGTTCATTTTTGATGTGGTCAACGAGGGTGGAGAGAAAGAGAAAATGGAGATGTTTGTCAATTTCTGTGAGGACACTATCTTTGAGATGCAGCTTGCAGCCCAGATATCTGGCTCTAACTCTGGAGAGAGGTCTACAGGAAAAGAAGAAAAACAGAAGAATAAAGATGAAGATGAAACTCTGGACCATAAAGGACAGTTTTTTATGTTTCACTGGTGGCTGTTGCTTACATCTCTACTTTCTGTGAAAAACCTGAGGACATTAATGAAGATGACACTTAAAGATATCTTCATGTCAGTCATCCTTGTCCTGAGATGGATTTGCATGGCTCAGGTCCGAGGCATTTGTGTCATCATTCGCAGCATCATATATGTGCTGTACATAGCCTTTGTTAGTGGTGGGCTCATTGAGGGAGCTAAAAGGATGAGGATGTCAGACTTGCTTGGTGGTATTCTTGAACCAACTCTCGATGAGGTCATGGAGGTGCCCAGTGGAGAGGATCAACTAAGGAAGTACTCTGCCAGCTTCTCATCCAGGACAGAATTGAGGGAGATTGGGCAGATAGCTGCCTTGACCTCCCCCAGAGAGGTGGATGTACTTTCAGACATATTTGGTCTCAAACTGAAGAAGGAGGGAGGTCAATACCGACTTGTAACGCAAGACCTCACTGCCAGTCTGTGTGACCTGTTCGACACAGCTTCCAGAGCTATTGTCACCACTGATATTTCTGAGAAGCACCAGAGTGTGGTATGATTTATATGTTTGCTTTTTTATCTTTAATGCTCACTTTGTTCAATGTTTTTGTGTTTTTTTTGTGCAATGTTAGTTGCTGCTTTTTTTCAGCTTTATCAATATTGTATTTTTTCATTGTGTTATGCTTTGTTAATGTTTTCTTTCCTTAAGGACCACTCAGGTACAGAGGAAACCGCTCATCATGAGGCAATGTCTGAGATGAAGAGAACAGAGTGAGTCTTTTCCCTTCTCATTCTAAAAAGGATTGTATTTTATGAAAAATTATTCTTAGATTTTAAGCCAGTCAGCATTTAAAAATGAATTAATATAGCATGTGGTTTTAAAAAAAAAAAATTAAAGAGTGCAATGCCAAATAATACAAAGCCTTATTCCACATTCATAAAACTGGAAATTCTCATGTCACCATCCTACATATTCTTATGTCAAAGTAAAGCTTTTTGACCTTCCATCTGTTTGTGTTTGTTTTGTTTGCAGAAGGAAGAAATGTGAGGAGAAAACTGGGAATGTGACAGCAGAAGCAAAATGTAGAGCCAAGAAATGCTCTAATAAGTCAAAGGAACCACAGAGCCAACATTCTGCCCTCTGGGAAATGATGAGCTTGCATAACAAGAGCCTGCTGGTATTGTGCAAATACATTCATGCATGCTTATGCATGTAATGCATACACATTAAAAACACAGATAAACATTCATATTTCCAAACACTTAATTTTCCTCGTAAAATCACTAGGATGTAAAGGCAGAATATACCTAAATGTTTTTCCTTTTTTCCTGTAGAACTGCTTTGCAAGAAATTTTTATAACATGCGTTTGCTGGCTCTGCTTGTCGCCTTTGCAATCAACTTCATTCTTCTCTTCTACAAGGTGAGAGCCTGCGTCCGAGATGCTCTTTTAAATACCATAATAAAGTCCAGAGAGGGATGATGTCTCCATTAGATTTATCAGCAGTGTTGGACACGTTACTTTACAAAAGTAATTAGTTATAGTTACTAGTTCTTGCTGTTCGTAACAGAGTTAGAACATTATAACGAGCAATCAATTACTCTGAAAAGTAATAATTCCATTTCTTTTTTTTAAAAAAAGTTCAAATATATCCCTTTTATTGAAACTGCAAATTAATCTGCTTTTTCATTTATTCATAATAAAACAAAACATTAAACCTGACTAATGAATTAAATGGAAACCTAATGGAATAAATTAACAACTAAATTATAACAGAAAAATCAACTACACTAGTCTCAGGGTGGATGTCGTGTCTCCGTCTCCTTAACCGGAGAGGTGCTTCACATGATTCTAACTGTTTACATCCACCATGCAGAAACCCTTTGTTTCTGGCATTACTACTACTACTGGCTACTTTTGATCAAAGGATCTTAGTAGTTCTGACAGAGCTGGAAGTTTGCTCCATATAGTAAAAGTAATATTTTGAGTCTGTCTAATTAACCTGCTCTGATCTCATTTAATTTTAAGCTTGAAACCTACATTATTTTGAAGGATAAAAGGTTAATTTACAGAATCATAACATTCCAAGTTGAATTCTGCAGACGTTGTATAATTAGCTTTCCCATATAAGCTGTGAAGACTGTGATGATATACGTGAAGATATGTGATGATGATATGTAGTCTTACATTGTATTGGGGAAAAATCTCAAGTAAAATGCTGTCCATTTGTGTTCCCAGGTTGCATCCTTGCCTGTATCCAAAGACGAGGAAAGAGTAACCACATCTGTTTACAGTGAAAAACTGGACTCTGCTCCTGAAGACGACAGAAGAAGCAGAGTTTATTTTGTGCTGGAAGAGAGCAGTGGATACATGGAACCTTCTCTTCGGCTCCTTGCTATTGCACACACAATCATCTCCTTCTGTTGTATCATTGGTTATTACTGCCTCAAGGTATAGAAGTTAAATAGTATCTTCTGTACATGCGATATAATTGCTTTGACTGTAACAAGTCAGTTTATTTTCAATGTAAAAACAATGAGGGTCTTTTAAAACTATACAATAGCTGCAAATTAGTACATCATTATCAAAGTCAGGATTTTATTCTTCTTAAGCATAAGAAAAGTAAATAATACACATTATTTGATTGAAAGGTTCCTTTAGTGATTTTTAAACGTGAGAAAGAGGTGGCCCGAAGATTGGAGTTTGACGGGCTATATGTGACACAGCAGCCTCCAGAGGAAGACATCAAAGGCCAATGGGACCGACTGGTCATTAAAACACCGTATGTTCATGGCTTTTTAATTTAATATGATACAATTTTCTGATGTTATAATAAAATAAAAGAAAAAGAAAAAATTTAAGAAACCTGCAAATGGAAACAATTATAGTCATGTTAATTGTTTAACTGTTACATGTATCTATATTTAAAAATGTTTTCTAATGATTTTTCTAATTAAGGTTTGTGATGTCATCTCTCTCTTTTCAGATCGTTTCCAAGTAATTACTGGGACAAATTTGTGAAGAGAAAGGTAAGGTCTGTTGATCCTGTGTAAGAACCCCGCCCCCTTTAATATGTATTTGATTATAGGCACATTTTATACAGTGACAGTACATAACAAAACTAACTGCAAGTTGTAATCATCCCCTTTTTGAGTACTTCTTTTGTGCTGAAACAGTGACACACTGAAAGCCTCCTCATTCAGATGTGTTATAAAGATAAATAAAGCTAGTAATCGTTCTAATGAAATACATTTTGGTCCTTTGTCCTGCTTAGGAATATTTTCAGTGTCGTGCAGAACACTACTGAGAGGAGTTGTATGTACAATGGGACTTCCCTGGTAAAAAAAAGGATAACATTTTTTAATTAAAATACTATATTTCAGAAGCACGTATTAAAAATCCAGAGTGAAGTAAAATTTTTAAATACAACATTTCTGTTAGTGTGAGGCTTTTATATATTCAGTATAGCCAAAAAAAATTCTGCCCTGTGCATATTAAGAAATCTAGTGTGTGCTGTGCATAGGCCTGTCACGATAACAAATTTTGCTGTGCAATCATTTTTTTCAGAAGTTATTGCGATAAGCGATAATATTGTCGTTTTGAGATAATTTTCAACTAATATAATGATAATGCCATAATAATGCAAGTAAACCCTTTCAAAGATCAATAAACTTTATTTTCTAAAGAACATTTTACACTGGAACTGGAAGAAATTTTAAATAAAACAAAAACAATAAAAAGAACGGAGTCTCAGTCTCATTATCAATGAATGAAAACCAAACACAACCCAAAACAACCAAGTATGATGGATAAAAAATCTGTTCTGTAAACAAAATTAAATAATATATATAAAAATATTAGACATGGGGCTCAGACAGGAAAAACCGACAAAACTGCCAGTTAGTACCATCGTATTAAAAAAAAAACTAGAAATAAATATCCTGTGCATTGTTGCTGTTTGTGAAGCTAAAATATCTCCCCTCGTCACTGCGTGTCGGACTGATCTATGAGCGGTGAGTGAACCGCGCTGCTGCGTCGCGACGTTCAATTTTCCACATATGCCGGGACACCGACCCAAAAGTAATGCAGCCCACTGGGAATCCTCCCGAACCTCTCGATTAGCCGGCATTACACTTGATGTGTATTTTGTCATGTACGGTGGTATAAAGGCTGACTCTATTGTGTAATGTGCCTGCGCATTACGGGGGCTATTACGGTAGACCAGGAAGTGGGGCTTTTTACTGACGTTGTAGGCTACATGTGTGTGTTCTGCCTACATGTGTGGAGCAGCGATACAATAAATGAGAAAGTGCTCACAGCTATCTTTCTCCATTCATGAAGAAAAATCATAAGTCGAATGACTTATTTACATTTATTTAGCGCGAGAGCGTGAGAAACCACTCAAATGCGCGAGTCTCACGGCTGATGCGTGAGAGTTGGCAGCTCTGTAAAACAAATGCGGCATAGCGGCTCGCACAGGTGCTTCACCACAGTGTCATACTGCAACATGCTGCTGTCAAGTACGACACTAGACTAGAGAGATCACTTCGCAAGAAACGAGAGCGTTCAGTCGAGATACTCCACAGTGAAACCTGTTGTCATACACAGTCTATGGTAAAGTAAGATAGAAAAAAAAACAATCAAAATTATCGCGGCCGGCAAACTCATGGTGCTCATTTTTTTCTTACCGTGCAATTAATTGACTTATTGCTTATCGCGACTGGCCTAGCTGTGCACTTAGCAGTTGACCTGTTCTCCTGAAAGTATGATGCCACTTTTAAACACAATTTATAATCAGTTCCAAAGTATGTATGTTTGTAAAATGTGATATAAAACCAGTCTAGACAAAACCAAGACATGCAGAGATGCAATGTTGTGTCTGTTGCTCAGTTGGATGCTTTGGTGTCTCTTAGCAGTACAGCATTGGACATCAGTTGATCTGAGTGTGGGACTCCAGACAATAACAAACACTACAGTTAATTTTGAAAGCTCAAAAGTATCCCTATAAGGTATAATCCATCTCATGTAAAATAATGTCCTCTGTTATGTAGAGACACTCACATTAGGGAAGAGAAAGTAATTGCTTGGCTCATAATTTGTTGAGACAGAAATGCTTTGACTTTGTATCTAATTTAATTTATATATGAAAGACCTCCCACTTTAGCTTTGGCTATTTGCCACGCCGGTGGACACTGTGCCATATAGAGTACACCCATCATGTACACCTTGCATTTAAAAAGTTTCACTGCATCACTGTTAGTCTGTAGTAAATTAGATGGTATAATGATGAAAAGTGAAAGTTTGCTGTAATACTTATCACACTTTAAAGTAATTTTGTTTTCAATTACAAAAGGGGCGCTATGATTAAGCTAAACTTTGTTTAGCTTTTCTTTTTTATTTAGTTAGTCAAGTGAAATAACATTTAATAGGATCCTGAGAGCTCACCAAAGAATCTCTGTATCCAAATGATGATTAGATTAAGGAAATGTATTAATCAAGAATATGCTATGCAAACAAGTCTAAGATATAGGGTGAAATAAAAGCCTGGATTAATACGAATTATTCATATACTCTGAGACCAGAATGAACCTCTGTCATTTACACAATGACATTTGCAGCTCGGTGTGCATTTCCCCCCAAAACATTATGCGTTTCCAGTAAGCATATAATAAAATCCTTTCAGTTTAGCGTTAATTACTGTATGAGCAGCACATCATATTGTCGACTAAACTAAACTGCCACCTTTTTACGGTGCAGACTGTACACAAAGTACAGCCAATTACTTTTACCGATCTCATGTCACACTATATTAAAATCAAAACAAACTGAAATAAAAAAAAACTTTTTGTCCCATCAGGTGATGGATAAGTATGCAGACTTTTATGGTTGTGAGAAGATCAGTAAACTCTTGGGTCTAGACAAAGCTCCTCTAGATTTCAGCTCTGAGAGAAAAGACAAAAGGCTCAAGAAGGAATCTGCCTGGAGTACACTGTGAGTAGAAAAAGTATTAGAAATGCCCAAGTCTTTGCAATTCTGCATTCTTATTAAGATCCATATCAAAGTTCATGCATCTAGTTTGATATTTATTTAGCAGTGTATATAGTTTCAGGCTAAACGTAATTTTTTTTGTTTTTGTTTTTCACATACATTTTTATTTTTTTCCCATTTTATTTTTTACATCCAACAGGTACATACAATACAATTCAACACAATGTAGTAAATTGAAAATCAATTACATTCTCCACCTCCCCCACCCATGGTCCTACCTAAAAACTCCCATAGCCACAGTAGAGACAAAAGTCAAAGCAAAAAAGAATAATCTGCCTATACTTCAAATACTGTTTGGGCTCACAGTCCAGGGTATTACAACGAAGATCAACATATATTGTAACAGTAATGTAAAACACCGTCTGAGAGGATATGTTGAAAGAGTGTGCCTCATTAATAAGTATTGTTTCCATGTTTTCAATTTTATTATGTAATCAATCACAGGGCCCCGAGCAGTCTAAAATTTTTAAATAAACTGCATTAAGGTATACTTCATTTTTTCCAAGTCAATAAAATGTATAAGGTCTTGAAGCCATAAAGATACTTTGGGAGAAGATTGTGATTTCCGGGCTAATAGTATTCTCCTTCATGCTAATAAAGATGTAAAAGCAATGCTGTCTTTTGTTGTTCTTCTGCTTATTTGACTACTGGGCAGCTAGCTCGAAGGGGTGTTTGCAGTGTTGCTTGCTTCTCTAGAAAATAGCATCTTGTGTGTTAGCATGCAGACAACCTGATATTGATATAAAAAAAGGTATCAATGGTGCACTTTCTATTATGTTTCTTTGTTTAGTTTGTTTTGCTTTTTGTGTAGACGTAAATTAAACATATCAATGGGTTCTCTCAACTCTGTATAAACGCCTTAGGCTTATTTGTAGTTAAGTCTATTATCCCTGTGCCATCTCGAATCAATTTCTGGGAAAAAATTACAATAGCCCATGCATTTATTTATAACCACTTCACCAATATGGTTTGTGTGATTGTGAGGATGTATCAATGTGTGTTATCTAACGACGGGCCAGACATAAGAAGGTCCAAGAACATTATCTTGTACTTGAGGAAGAACAGGACATTCTGAGAAGAAGCCACATAAAAGATACTTTCTTTTAGGAAAGATACTGTAGCTCAAGGGATGTGATTTTAGCCATGGACATTTTGACCTTATTTCCTAAGGTTCTTATCATCATGTATCGTTTTGGTAATGCTATTTATTTCAGATTTATCTCTCTTGATGTGAAGTACCAGGTCTGGAAACTAGGAGTTGTGTTCACCGACAATGTAAGTTTTGGTGCTTCAAATGCTTTATGGCTTTTCTTTGACTTGTTTTTGCTATATTGTTCTACCAAAAGACAGATGAAGATGTCACTTCCTGTAATTTCTGTTAACTAATAATGTAATATGACTGAGCATTGTGTGTAAAACATTTCCATTATTCCATGACTGAATCCACCTGTCTTCTGCGCTGAGATTTTGTTTTATACAAATCCACATGCAGCAGAAGTGATGGTGGTAATATCCTGTGATTCTACCTTATCTAAAGTGCACATTTGTGTCGATCTATTCCTGTAATCTAATGTTGGCCGTTTTTATGCCTGTTTGTGCTTGTGTGTGTGCTCTCAGTCCTTCCTGTACTTGGCCTGGTACATGACCATGTCAGTTCTGGGTCACTATAACAACTTTTTCTTTGCTGCCCACCTTTTGGACATTGCAATGGGCTTTAAGACACTTCGTACCATCCTCTCCTCTGTTACACACAATGGGAAACAGGTGTGTGGGTTTGCAAATGTGTGTCACACATAATTCTGTCATGTTCAGTTTGTATTCAAAGGTTCAGTTAGGATGCATGCAATGTTTACTTTAAAGCTACAGCGTTATTTTAAGAATTGTCAGGGTTGAAGAGCTGCATTTAAGCTCATCCTTTATTATTTAATTGTGTGTGTATGTGTGTGTGTGTGTGTGTGTCAGTTGGTCCTGACTGTGGGTCTTCTGGCAGTTGTGGTGTATCTTTACACAGTTGTAGCCTTCAATTTCTTCAGGAAGTTTTACAACAAAAGCGACGACAAGGAAACCCAAGATATGAAGTGCAATGACATGCTCACTGTGAGTTAACTTTGGAGGGTGACACACTTTTATCTACGTCCATTTTTTACTCATGATCTTTCTCTGTTTGTCTTTCCAACACAAACACTACTACTAACTTCATTTTCTGACACTAGATTGAGAATAATAAAGAAAGGTTTTGATGGTGATCCCCAATTATACAGTGAAAACAGCCTCTTGCCTTTGTCTTTCCTTTACCTTTTCAGAAAATGATAGATGGATAAAAGACAGCCGATGGAGCTTCAGAATAGTTTTTTATTTGCACATTCACAATGCTAACACCTGACCGCCTGCTCTATTCTAATTTAGACTCCACTGTCAGTCATATATGCAGGCGACATATATAATGATAGCATTAAAAAAAACAAAAACAGCTTCCATAGGAAGTATAGGATTTTACATTAAATCCTAAGTCACATTCACGGCTTAATTTTTTATTCTCGGTACTCTGAAGCAGAGTACAGTACTTGCTCATAAACTTGGATGTTAATTCTTCTCATGTCAGGGAAACTGTCTAAGAATATTGATACAGCCTGAGACAAAGTCTCTTTGGGGGTAGTATTTTGAGGAAGAAGTTTGCTTTAACTACTAACATCTCTCTTTTTTAGTGTTACATGTTCCACATGTATGTGGGAGTGCGTGCAGGCGGTGGTATTGGTGACGAGATTGAGGATCCTGCTGGAGATGAGTTTGAGGTTGAGCGAATTGTCTTTGACATCACGTTTTTCTTCTTCGTTATTGTCATCCTCCTTGCCATTATCCAGGGTGAGTATATGACTTTGTTTTGCATGTACAGTTGAGCTTTAAGACATGCTCATATACATTCAAACCCAAACACACAAATAGATCTTGTTTATGATGTTTGAAACATGTTTCATGAATTTTTCATGAGTTTGTAAAATGGGCCACCTATCTGTTTATTCTGCTGAGGCCTTAAGAATTACTGACACCTGTCATTCACATGCAAGTTCAGCCTTGAACATGATGCACAGACACACACTTCTGCAATTTTTCAGGCTTAATAATTGATTCTTTTGGAGAACTTCGAGATCAGCAGGAACAGGTGAAAGAAGATATGGAGGTGAGACAGTTTGACATTTTCTGTTACCAAATCCTCTCTTGTATACACTCAAGTCTTACCTCTGACAAGCATAGAACTTCTTTATAATCCAAATTTTGTGCCTTGACTTTGCTATCAAGGTTGTGCAACATTAAGTAAGGATAAATACCTTTTGACTAAATGATCCCCTTATGTGTCATACTATAAATGACATTAGATCGGACATAATCATACAATGTAACCATGCCAATTTAACAGCAAGTTTATTTATAATGACTCACTGGTAAGTTTGAGATGAAGTGTTCTGTATTTAACTTGATGCAGCTGTTGTAGGAGCTTGTGTTACAGGAAATCTATGCACTAAATGAAGGACAACATGATCTTATTGTTAATTTGCAACCAATCACCCTATAGAGTTTCTTAATAAAATCTTTGGATATTAAATCTTTTTTCTGTTAACTGGCTATTTGCAGCTATATTTCTGGCTCTAAGTGTTGTTTTACTCGAGTTGGACACACTAAATTTAGATGTATTTATTTAGTCTTTTTTCTTAATTCTGATCTCAAATATTGCATTGCTGGCATTTGTTAAACTAAAGTTGTTTGCAAGTTTTGTTTTGATGAAACCAGTAGACCAGGCAGCCACACTGCCAAACTTCTTGGATGAAACTGCACAAAACACAAGCATGGTTGAACTTGAGACAAACCCACACTCAGTAACAGCTATAGTTTGTAGTAGACAAAAATAAAAACAAGCAACCAACCAAAATAGCTGCAGGAGAGACGATAAAGAAATCAAAGGAAAATATGGATTAACGGTGGCTAGCTGAACTCCAAGCGTGGAGAATAATGCACATTTATTCTCGTTTCTGACATTTGGCTAACTCTTAAACGTCAGCATCTGCTTTTCTGCATTCACAGAGAAAACAATAATGAATGACAAATAGCAGAGAGCTATGGTTCACTGGGCTGCACACATTCAAAAGGAATTTAAGCAAAACCAAAGTGTTTTACAGACTGCTGTGGGCTATACAGAACAGAGGTTTGTGAGTAACACTATAAATTTAAAATGAGGTATAGTTTTATAATGCTTTTTATTGCATAAGTAACTCTTATGTGCTTTCTTGTAGTTTTTATATGATCTATTTCTCACTCTGATAATGACAGTGCCTCCGATTTTGCACATATTTTTCCAGATGTTAAATTTCAGCACCATTATGCTCTGCTGCACTCAAAAATGATAAATGGGTTTCAGCTGCTATTCCATCCTCCCATAATTTGTCTCTCTAAATACAAGTGACCTGACACATATATTGCATTAAACCCAAAACAAACATTTTACCATTGCTTCTACCAGCATGAAAATACAAGCAAGGCTAATTTAGACTGTGTAGTACGTTTAGCATCAACACAATGTTGCAGAACTTCAGCAAAAAATGCAGCAATGTGGAGGGAGCATGAGTAAGGAAATGAAATGACAAAAACAGAAAGGAAGGTGTTTTTGTGTTTGCAATTTACAAACTAGATAAGAGTCACAGACCACTGAAAAACAAGAGGTCTATGGTCTTGAGGTTTGGATTTAGACTTTCTTTTTTGATGTTTTTCTTATCTTTATCATGAATCATGATGTCTCACATCTTCCCTCTGCAGACCAAATGTTTTATATGTGGAATAGGAAGTGAGTACTTTGATACCATCCCTCACGGTTTTGAGACTCACACTCTGCAGGAGCACAACTTGGCCAACTATCTGTGAGTTTAATTACACTCAGTTCTTATTTGCCCTTGTTTGCCATTGTTAGAACTAAATAAAGCACAAAAACGGTAGAAATGCTACTTTAAATGTGAAAATTTGACATACAAACCTGTTTAAATATTCTGCATGCTTCACCCTTATGAGAAAAAAAAAAAAAATGTTAAACAAACTTACCAGTGTTTTTACTACCTTTTATTTTTTCTTCTTAGCTGTTTAAATGTCATGTTTAATAATATTTCTGTCAAACTTGAAAAATGGGATCTAATTTACTTATCTTGAAACCAAATCTTGATGAAATGTTCTGAAGACAGTGTTTATTTATCGTAACTGAAGCTTCTGAATTAGCAGTTTATTTATTTAGGCATAGTGAAAGTAAATAAAACATTTTACAGAAAGATGGAAAAAAAACTTAAAACAAAAAACCGAAAGAGTGTAGGCAGAAGCTAATAGCTTATAAAACGCCTACCCATTACCAAAAGAATATTACCAAATTACCATAATTAACAAAATAACATTAAAAAAAGATTTACATCATCACCACAATTGATAGTAAGAGCAACATGTAAAAATATTACCCACAAAATCTTTAGCATTTTACTTTCCATGGTATTCATTATTATATAATTTATATACTTTCTTTTAAAGGATTTCAAAGTAGAACTCATTTTTAAATCATCAGAACAACTGTTCCACAGTTTGACACCAGTGACAGATATACAATGACACTTAACATTAGTCCGTACCTTGAGTTATAAGATAGACTGGCACCATGATCGTGTTGAGACATCATTCATTTTTCAGCAATGTGTGCATAAATTACCATCATGTCATCATGGGCTTTAAATGACACTGTAGTCTGAAGAGAAGCAAGAAATTCTGCATTTTTTTTTTTTAAATGTCAAGGCACTTCACCACCATACAAACAGGAATGAGCAGATAGAGTACACTGGGTGTTATTGATAAACTCTTCCTCTACACTTGGTTTTTTAAAAAGAATGCTCCGTATACAAAACACACAAAAACAGGGCACATGTAAAAGGAAGACGCAAAGAAGAATACCAAATTATCAAAATGAGATGAAATACCAGCAAAGATTAGGAAACGCAGAAAAGAATCAAAACATCTTACAATGTCCTCAGTTTCTTCTTCATGGACAAGCGCTAACTGAGCCTAATTACTGTGAATCCCGCAAGATGTTTTCATTCTCTGACTGACTGACTTTTCCTTGCTCATTTTTATTTATGTGTGGAGGTGCTTCAGCTGACATTTTTGGCACACTTGATAAAGGTCTGCCGTCTGAATCATCAGTATTCATGTTTTGATAAACAGAATGAAAAGTAATTTTCATTATTCCTTGCTTCGTGTCAGTCATTTAATATTTGCCAGCATAAAAATGAATATTTAATCAAATAGTCAAAATGCAGCTCTTATCTGTTGCTGTATTTCTGTGGGAAATGAACTGGATTCCTGTTTCTCACAATCCCAGGAGCTAATGCTGCTAATTTTTTGCCCGTGCTTTCTTCTCCATGTTAATTCCAAGTATGATTGGGAGGTTTTTAATTTGCTACCACATTTCTTCCTCTGTGTCTTTGCAGATTTTTTTTTATGTATCTTATTAACAAGGATGAAACTGAACACACAGGACAGGTATGATAACCAAGATAACTATTTCTTCTGTTACACTGCATGATTCACTCAAAGCAAGTATTTGGTGGGCACTTGAAACAAACCTAAACAATCCTACTGTTACTGAAAGATCACATCCCTTAATAAATGCATCCACAACACTTCCTCCACGTCTTGGAGACCTATTAATTCTAGCATTTTTCATAATAATGACTAAGCTGTAGTGTAGCCTTTTAAAGTAAGACACAATTTGCATTCACACTATCTCTCAAATGCCATATGACCCTAGGTTTGCATATTTAATGATAATGTGCATGCCAGACATGCACCTCATGATTACAGTTCCTCTTAGTACTCATTAACTGGTGTTCTGTTTAAATTATACAATAAAAAATTAATATCAAGGTATTTTCACTAACTTCTCTTATCTCTTCATTTCAACAAATTGAGCATGACTTGTTGCACTGAGCCAAGATGAGTATTTTAATGCAGTAAATATTATCTGCTTCAACTCCTTTAAAAGAGGTGCATTTTCTCTTTCTTACTTGTCTCAAGCTGTGTTTGTCAATGAAAGGGGTATGTGCTCAACCAGATAAGAACATGTTTAATTCTAATAAGTTTGTTTCTTTTCTCACTTTGTAATTTGGATTTTGCCACAGACTGCCTCTTCAATATAATGCTGCACAACGGATCAAAGGAAGAAAATAGAAACTTTTATATCAGCCTTAAACAATTTAGACATCTGGGTGGTATTTCCAAATTGAACTGGGTATTGGGACTTATTCCTAGATATATTGTGTGTTTTCTTTCAGTGGTTTAATTCTCTCTGTTCAAAGAGGAGCTGCTTGGTGGAATGTGTAAAATGTTCCTCTGGCATGCTAGACAGAAAAAATGGAAGTTAGAACTTCAGATGTATTTTCTGTTGACTGTCTTAACTGCGGTTTTACTGATCCAGTGAGCTCAACCTAAATGAATGTATACATTTGATGTGACTTTAAGATACATGTCTGTTCTGTTGACTCTACCAGGAATCCTATGTGTGGAAAATGTACCAGGAGCGTTGCTGGGAATTCTTTCCTGTGGGAGACTGTTTCCGTAAGCAGTATGAGGATCAACTGGGATGAAAGAAAAGCTAGGAGGTCAAAAGCCTCCTTAGATAGTGTTATTGCACAGAAGCTGCATTGATTGTTGCCTTTAGACTCACTAAATTACCTTAAAATTGTGTTTACACTATTCCGATATTAAATTAGAGGGATTTTGTTTCCTCTGAGCACTAATATTTCCAATCAACCTATTTAATTACAAGCTAACCCATTGTTGATGTTCTTATTCAAAATTAATATGAGGTTTTGATTTGGGAGTCCTGTGGGTATTTAAAACTTAGAATAAAGTTGCAATCTTCAACTCTGAGCTGGAAATCCAGAATTCTGCTTCACAGCATTTTGCTAGCGAGTTCTTTTCTTTTCGTCATGAATGAACTGATTTGTTTTTCTAATCACAACTTCCCCTCATGCAGGACATCCACAAAAAAAACCCTCCACCTTTTCTCCTCTCCTCTCACTCCTCATCTTCATCTCTTTTTCTCTCTCATGTTATCAGTTTTATACTATCCTTCCATGGATATCCCAATGCTCAGGTCATAACACCGGTCATAGAAATTGGTATTTGAGCTTAATGATGAGTATGACAGCACTCTCTGATGGCCAAGAAAGACTTTGAGGATTTCTCGTGTGTGGTTTTGTTAAACTGCAGGCACACATTGAGTTTAACAGCAAGATGACGGCTGTAGGCGGGCCTCCTACAGACATTGTGCTCTGAAACACTGATCTCACAAAATTAAGCTCCCAAAATGTGATGCTTTTTACTTATGATTTATTAACTCTGTTTAACTCTGATTTATTAACTCTGAAGCATTAACTGTGTCTTGTCCTTCACCAGTCCAGATCTTATAGTGATCTGTCTGTTTCTTTCTTCACCATTCAGTCCTGCTCATAAAGCAACTAAAATCTTGTGCAAATTCTGATTATTGGTTTGATGATAAGATAGATCCCTAAAAGCAAGTTAATTATTGATTTGTATTTTACATGCTCAGACTTCAAACATACGAACACAAGAGCAGATGTACCTTGAAATAAATGGAATTTATCATTTTTGTTCTGTTAGCTCAGATCCTGTTGTTGCTGTTCAGCTTCTCACATCAGACATTTCCAACTGTTACAATTGCTGGGTCTTTATTTTACTGTGTGTGATTTAAGCTTATTAATATTTTTGGTTCTTTTAGTTATTTCTTATTTATTGTTAATTTTCTCTCAACAGCATTTACCCAGTTTAGGTCCATCTTAAAGCTGTAGCAAAAATATTAGTAAAGATGAGCTAATAAAAATGTTGATAAATGATGTGCCTTGTTAAAAAAAGTTTCTGAAACCCTGACCCAGACAAATTACACCACCCCTTTTAGGCAAATCGGAGCATAATGTGTTGATGTTTTTGAATAAACGAGTTATTTCTGGGTGCTTAGTGCATAATTGAAATGGATAGAATTTATTTTTGTAATTACAGTATTTTTTGTTTTCTTTTTCTTTGGTGGCTTACAGATTTATCCATTTATTAGGCCTACAATATTAGAAAGATCACTGTTATCCCACTAAATGGAATTACTTTATATTAAAGAAACAAGCTTGTATCACATACCTTTAAATATAGTCTGGTTGAATATCTTGCATGGTAAGCTTCTAACTGAGTACAATGACTGTAAGTATTTCAGTGGCAGCCAAGATAAGAACTTTCTGAATTCTGTAAATACTAGGACAAGGAGCTTCAGTGCTTCCTTCATTATCTCTCAGCATTGGAAACACCAGACCATCCTTTATTAAAGGAAAGGAGATGATGTTATTGTATAACAAAAAAGGACTAATTGATAGAGTTGTCTTTTGAGTAGGAGCACCTCTTAGACTTTGTTTTCAGTAATTTTGAAGATTTTAGCAGCCCGACTCTAAGTTAAGGGTCAATCATATCATCATGACATTGAACCCACAGACATCCCATTCCTCTTTTAAGTTCTACATTAAATATCTAGTGGACAAACTTGGTGCAGTTTCGGAAATTCCCTCCCAGTAGTTGATTTGAAAGAACACTGTAGCTGAATAACAGGGCTTCGCTTCTCTAAAACAGCCCAAATTAAACATACCTACTGTTCAGAGCATAATTGCCACATGTGCTGATGAAGAGATACTTTGGTTTAAGATTGATGTTCATTTGTAGCTGCCAGACTTCTCCAAGTCTTCATGATATTTCCACTGGTTGAGTATTGCCAAGGCCACAAAGGTGTAGTTTAGGTTGTGGAGCATAACTCAGTTCTGGAATTTCGGCTGTCAGCTCACTGTGTGGACATAATTATAACAGTACAGTAGTACTACGTGACAGCTCAGGTCCCTGATGTCTTACAATAAAAATTATGCACATGAACTTTGGGTTTCCATTGCAACATGAATGGAATTGCACTGGAGGGGTTTCTGTTTCTCTGGAAGGATGACTTCATCTGTGTAGTCTGCTAAAATATGAGCGGTAAATGAGAACCACTACAGTACCCCTACCTATTGATTAGCTGTACCACCACTGCCATTAGTCTCAAATTTCCAACACTTTGCCCAGACATATTGGACACATAAGTTGTGTCTGAGATTAGATTTCACACTGTGCTGACATGAAGTACTAACTTAAAGGCTAAATAATTAGGAATTTTTAAGTAAAAATAATTTTAAATGTTCTCATTTGTTGCGAGGGATAAAAGGAAGCTTCCCTATAAACAATCTGTCCTATACATCAACAATGTCTTTGTCAAGTTTTTCTCCTTTCAAAATAAGAGTTACGTGACTGAATAACGTCAGTGCACTGTGTAGCTTTTTCCTACTTCCTGGTTCCTTAACCAATCATATGCGACTCCCCAAGTTGCCAAACAACATCGCAGCGTTTGCTATTTTATGTCGGCAAAAGAGGCTGCAGAAATTATGTTTTTTGCCAAGTGAATAGTGTGTTTGTCCTTATAAACTTATGAAATTACTATCAAATAAATTTATTAAGTAAGACTAAGGGAAAACAGCCGCCGAGTGGCATTTGTTGATTAATGTAGCTTTTATTTACGCTCTTATGCTAACGTAAATTAGTGTGTGAAATTAGCGCTAGCATTGCAAAGCATAGCAACTTATTGTGTGTGAATCTGTGTGGGAATCATCTTCGCTCATCATCATGTTTGCTGGTGCTATGTTCTCCGTCCTTTATAGACTGTATATAAGAGAGTCGTCCTCTCACAAACCGGCAATCTGCGCGAAACTCTCCGAGGGAGAGGTGGGAGGAAGGAATCTTTCGCCTGCAGTTCTGATTTGAAACACTAGGTGTCATTGTTACTTATTTTGCCTTTAAAGGAAATCCAGTCTTTGAACTGTTGTGTGATTTTATGCTGATAAAGGGTAATTTAACAAAAACACAAAACCAGTAAGAACTGGTTGCATTTTTATAGCACAACAGAAGGTTCTGCCTTTAAAAGGGGAGCATGCCAACATATCTTCCTGAGGTTTTTGCCTCATGGACAAAATTTACTATTTGTTACCTTGCTTTTGGTTCATGGTTCACAGTAAAAAACAAACAAACCCCACATTTTTCCTTTTCTTTATAATAAATAAATAAAGTTTTAAATTTACAGGCACTGAAATGGTGAATGTTAACAAAAACATCTTGATCAGCTTGTAATTAGGTAAATGACAAACAATGTCCATGGTTACAAGTGCAATAGTCATTAGAGGAAAAGGATTAAATTAACCTTCTAGATTAATTACAATGTAAAATTTAAACAGTATGATGTAGTGCTTCTCTCTCACCTTACCTGCACAGGACAACAGTAACTGGAAGCTTGCAGTTCACAGTCAATTTCCCAGGTGGGTTGATACAGTTGCAGAGTGCTTCACAAGAATCCCCATACGTGGTCTTGGCAAATCATAGTTTAAGATGAAATCAAGTCAAGCTTAGACTTAAAGCTTTAAGTCAACTTTAAGATGTTTAAGTAAAAACTATCATATAGGAAGGCTTAAATTTGTGTGTTTGAAGTTATGATAAAAGGGTGTGCCATGTAATAAAAAATCATACTTCGCATTTAGAATGAGTCCTGGTTGTGCAGGGAGGTCAATTGAACCTCAGTGCCTGTGTGAGTCCCCACATTACATGTAGTTGGAACAGCTTTTTCTCAGCAGCCTTAAACACAAACTATTCTCGCTTACTGTAAATAATGGAATACAACTCATACACTTGAATTATTATTTGAGTGTGTATGTAGACATAACTTGATGCTAATAATTTGACAGCATGAACCTTAAACAAGGGGATTTTATACAAAACAGTTGAGGATGATGATTATTTGTTATTATTATTTATAATTGTCTCATAGACATGTTTTATCTGTAGTTAACATGGTTTGTAGCCTAAAAGGTGATGTCCATAAAAATGAGCAGACTTATTTTGTGTGTATGAGTGTTTCCATATGCTAAATTCAGTGCCTCTTTTTAATGTTTGTGCTATTCTATTGCATCACCATTAAAACCCAGTGGGTCTGCTGGAGGCTTAAATAATACACACTAAACTTATCTGACTTTGTGACAAAATAGTAAAATGAATGCATAAATGAGCCATATTTCACAGTCTGTGATTGAAAATCAATTATATGGATACATCATGCATAGCCCTCAGGTTTAATATGAAACATTGTGGTAATGTAGTGTGTGTGTATCCAATCGTAAGGAATCTAGAAATTATTCATGGCCAGATGTCTTTAGGCTGGCATGCATCAGTTAGCGTGTCATATAGCAGTGGGTCCCAAACTTTTTTTTTACAGGGCCCCTTTTTCTTTGACAACAATAATGTCAAGCCCCCCTGATCCCAGTGAAACATGCACCCCAAAGCTTAAAAGAAACGTACGAAGAAATGTGCCACGAAATAGTGTTTAGCTTATAGGCTGCTTCTTCGTTAACTACAGTGAAAACCATGTCAGTGGCAGAAGGAATAATCAACTCATCTGCTATAGTGTGACATTGTTTAAACC
>JBAMHW010000018.1:20375733-20400794 GCA_037177495.1 Rhadinocentrus ornatus | reverse complement strand
CGGATGGTGGACCAGAATCTCCTCAAAGCCGTCTGGAAGTCATTCTCCATGGCCTCTCCAAACTCCTCCCATGCCCGAGTTTTTGCTCTAGCGAGAGCCGAAGCTGCGCTCCGCTTAGTGTACTGTCAACACATTTAATTTTCGATGAAAAGACAGTTCAATGGACATGTGTCCTGTTTTAAACAGATTTAAGTTTTTCAATTTATTCACCATGTTAATAACCCCAAAGAAACTCCAAATATTATTAAATTCTATTTAATTATTGCAAAAAATACAAGAGTAACAGGGTGGACAACATGTATTGGTGGACACATTGCATTGTATAACCATACATTTAATTTGAAAAAGAAAGGGCAAATCACTAATTTATCATGTCATTGTAGTATAAAAACAATACCCAACCAACATAAACATCAGGGATGTTTTCTAGTTTTCTAGTTAACCCATTTCTTTATTGTAAAGCCTTTCTTGCAGACATATTATCCTTTCTACAGACATCCCGCCATGCCCAGATAGCGGTGCCATTCCCTGACAAATACATGCATGTTGTTTTAACCATTCCTTTTAAAGAAAGTATAGCAACCTTATGTTTAAAGAAAAAAAGAAAGAACAAAAGAAAAACTACTAATAAATGCTGGAAATGGTTCATTATCTCCTTCTGAAGTCCACCCTGTTACTGTGTAAAATAGAAACAGGAGGGACATTTTTGGCTAAAGTTAGCTATTGCTTCTCATGGGATGAGAAACATGCTAGTACCTAATGATCACAGAGGAAAATTTACAACAGACTTATTAATCACAGTTCAGATTTTGCAAAGAATTTTCAAATTCAACAATAAAATAGTGTAACAGAGTGGACAAGTTCTGCTCTACTACATCAGAGAGCCATTCTCAAAGGCTGGAAAAAAAGTAGAGTGAAAAGAGATACTTACTGAGCTTCTTGTTGACCATTTCCCTACAAAAATCTTTAGTTACTTCCTGAAGATCATGTGACTAGAGGAATTGTCGATGGGTGTATTTAAAGGGGTATTCATCGGAGTAACAGGGGGGACAATCAACACAGGGACGGAACTTATTTTAAAATTTTAAAGCATTAAAAATATATTATTATTAAAAATTGTTTCATTATTACAGCTTTTATTTGTAACTGTACTTGAGCAAACAAGAGTGGGGACAGGTCAGTTTGGCCTGTTTGGAACAAAATAAGATAAATTGTTCCTAATTAAGTAAAAATTCTTATTAAAATTTTAATAATTTATGGCAGAAGTGGGCTTACAATTAAAAATGTGAGGTTATGAATTTAAATTCGGATGTTATTAAAACTAAATATACCATGTAACATCATGGAGACTCAAATGGCACCGAATAGTAGGAATGACTCTTTTAATAATTAAAACTGGCAAATTGGCTCACTCAAAGGTGAGCTCAAGCAGTTGTGGAAATTACCCATTTTCTAGCCAAGTGGAATTATGTGCTTTTAAAAAACTGAAGGTTGGGAAGCATTAGTTTATTGGCTGAAGTTATTTGAATTTTGACTTTTGGTTCCTGCTGCAATACAGCAACAGGAAGATCAATGAGAGGAAAAAAAAGACTTATATAGATATGTTTTTATTAGATTTATAAAGACTTCAATCCAAAGTTTGGATTTTTTTAAAAGAGAAAATAGTGTTTGTAATTAAATAAAAAATTCTCCAGGAAATTAATGCAAGTAATCATAATGTTCTCCTAAGTCATGGAGTTTACTCTGTGTATTCCTTAAATAAAAAAATAAATAAATAAACACTCAAGATTCGGGGTTCAAATATGATTATAACATATTGTTGCAAACTAAATTTACTCACCCATCAACATCCATAAACTAACGCATATGTACAGTATAGGATGCAGTAATTGGAAACTAGTTTCCATATCATGCATTTAAAAGAATGTTTGAAGTTGTCATGTAGCGTGGTAAATTAACAATTTGCATTTAGAGCAGCTGAAAAGTAGATGTTCATGTCTTTCAGAGAACACAAGAAAAAGATTAGACTCTGTTGTCCAGTTGCACCAAATGCAGTGATTTATGCTTAATTTGTTCATACTGCCTTTTAGTCTTTTTCTTTGATCAGCTGTTGTTCGGTCCACTGTATGTTGATTTATTCTTTTTTATAGGTTTTAATTTCATTTTAAGCACAAATATCATTCATGCTTGCCTTCCTACCCTTGTTAATCATATAGTAATGACTTTTCCCTTTATGAAGTTAAGATTATAATAGGTTCTGGTTGAAAAAGTGTTTCAGGGATACTTGATACTTTAGAAAATTGGAACATAATGAAACTAAAGCTGCAACTGGTAATCATTTTTATTACCAGTTTATCTGGGGACTGTTCAGATTAATATATTTTTCTAAAATGTAAGAAACTACTAAAATTGAAATCACAAATGCTTCAGATGATGTCTTATGACCTTTTTGTTTTGTTTTGGGAACAGTCTTAAGCCCAAAGGTTTATACTAAGTAAGGATTAAGTTAACAAGCATATATTCACACTTTGATTCAACAATTCTGATCATTTTATTCAGTTTGTCCCTTCAGTGTTGCAAATGAATATAACCTTCCCAAGGGAAATGGAACAAATGGAATCAAAAGTCCTTTACTGCCCGTGATCAACATTTAAATCTGTTGTTGCTGGTTACTGGTCAATGCATGCTCACTTCAAATGGTCTAACAGCTATGTTGGGCCACAACGCAAAACAGTTTCACAACTATGCCTCAAACTGTAAAATGACTCCATTTCCATAGCTTAAGAAAAAATGTTAAATGCTAATGCTTTTCTTTACAAATGTGAGTTGATTAATTGACAGTGTTAATATTGTGTTATTGCAAAACTATTACATCTTCAGAAATGCTCAGGAATAGGTAGGAAGGCTGGATGTTGATATTACATGAGTGTCACCCATCCATCCATCGATCCATTTTCTATAACACTTAGTCCAATTTAGGGTTGCAGGGAAGCTGGAGCCTATCCCAGCAATTAACAAGCAAGAGGCAGGGTACACCCTGGGCAGGTCGCCAGTCCATTACAGGAGTGACTGTGACACAAGAGAAATCTGAATCCCTTCTTATCCAATCAAGCCAACATTTTTTCACCTTGTGTGCAGTACTGTGCTGTCAGTCACTGTTGTTAGGGGTGACACAAGAAATACAAGGTTAAGTTAGATATTAATAGACAATATTGTCATATTTGGGAATAAAACCACAACTAAAATATTATTAAATTGTTGCCTCACAGTAAAAAGGTTTGTGGTTTGAGCATTGGCTGGGGGAGAAGGCAGGCTTTCTGTGTAGAGTTTGCATGTTCTCCCTCGATTGCGTGGGTACCAACTTCATCCCAGTATCCAAAGACATACATGTTAGATTAATTAGTAGGATTGAGTGTAAGTAGTTGTTTGCCTCTGCTGTTTGTCTCTGATAACCCTGCGAAGGACTGGCGACCTGTCCAGATTTTACCCTTCCTCTCGCCTAGTAGCTGCTGGGATAGGCACCAGTCTGGTAGTTTACATTTTATCTTGCCATCCAAGCTGTATTCTGACAGCATATACAGTAATTGTCTGGCCAATAACTTCTGAAAGTCTGCCCTCTTATACAGAAAACCCCACTGAATAATGTCAATTAAAATGGTTCTAAAATCACTAAGTACCACTCACCGTGACTTAAAATTAATCAGGATTTCTGACAATAAAATTAACATACATTTAGGGTACAGATACTGTGGCATATTGTAGCCAGCATGCTGCTTAAAGGCCTTTTAAATGCAAGGCAGAGGCTGCTGGCTGATAACATGTGGATGCAAAAGTCATCCTCCTTAATATGTTTTGAGCATCAGTTTTGCATAGTAATGTGAACCCTAGACTCCAAACTTTGTTGCACCACTCCTCCACAACACACAACGCATTTTACTCGAGTGTTATTGTAAATGCATATTACATTCAATACGCCGCACAAAAATGCTGCAGAAATGGTTATTTAAAAACAGTTTTTGTTCCAGCCTTGGAGTAAATGAGAGGCCTGCACCAATTCTTCCCTACCTGGCCACCACTCACTGTAGGGTGACAGGTTTTAGCTGCCTTTGATAGCAACTTTTTGGTGAGAATGACTTCACTACTGGCAAAAGACCATCTTGTTCCTTGTCTTGTAAAAAATGTCAAGATATTGCCAAGGTGGATGGTGGGAATTTGCCTATAATCATGATTAAAATATGCTTTATAATAAGAAACAAACACATTTATGTTTTTTCTTTAATAAATATGACTCGATCAATGACAAACTAGACACAAGTCAATTTAATTCATAGTCAATGCTCAAAAATCAGCTTTGCAAGTATCAGTCAATATTGACTTTTACAAGCCAGGATAGTTTCTCAGTCTGGGTTTATTTATCATTTAGCTGTTGGCTATAAATACCAGCCACAGCAACAGTCTCATAGTCTCTTGCATGCAGCCACAGAGAGAAATATACCTGCATTGCTGACCAGGTCAAGGTAATTGTTTTTGCCAATAGAGGCATGTGACTGGAGGCCAACATCAAGATATCACTCATCATAGACAGACTTGATCATTAACTGTCACTGATCTCAAGAGACTTCCTTTAGGGTCACACTTTAGGCTGGTTTTTCACCCAAAGAAAATTGTTCTTGATCAAATGTTTTTTTTCTGTGTAGTCAGTTGAGTAAATCAGTGCTTTCCCTGCCACTCCAAACATTTGTTTCCACTTCTGTAACCAGAGCAAATGTTTCATAACATCATTACAACATAATGAACACAAGTCACAATCACGGTCATCCTCAGCTTCGCAAACTGCCTCCCCTTTCATTGTCTTGCAATCAAATCTGCCTCCTCATTAAACTTTGTGCGCGTGCATGTCTGGCTGGCAGATGTTTCTGAATATAAATATGGACTTGATGTTAAGGGTTGTGATTTAACTGAATGACGACTACTGTCTGTCCACCCTATTTTTACAGAGTGCCAAATTGATTGCTGTTAGTTATCACAAGCTGTTCCAGTCCAGTTGCTTTTATCTGGTGATCTGGCAGTCAGTACCTCTATGTTAACTGCCTCTCTTCACCTCCTGGGAAATATTCCTGATTTCTATCAACGTGGCCATCCCAACTTCCAGGAATACTCGAGGGCTTTTGCTGTAAGCGTCATCAAGCTTCTCTATAAGAATTTATGGATAGAATCCTAACAAAAAAAAAAAAAAATTATTAGAGGACAAGCAAACTCCTTACATGAAAACAAAAAAAACATCAGGCAGATGGTGGGAGAGTGACTAATGTCAGTAATTCATAAAACTGCATATTAGATCTGCATATAAGATAAAAAAAAAGGGGGGGGGGGGCTTCACGATTGTGGTCAGCACCATGACATTGCAGCGAGCAGGTTTTTGGTTTGAACTGGGGGGGGGCCTTTCTTGCGTGGGTTCTCTCTTCATATTGGTTCACTCCAGATACTCCAGCTTCCTAACACGGTCCAAAGACATGCATTCTAGGTTAATTACTAGTTATCTAAATGCTCCCAAGAATAGAGTGAGCGTGGGTGGTTATTTGTCTGTATTTGTTGGCCCTTTGATTGACCAGGTATAAGTCCACTTCTCACCTGACCTCAGCTGGGATTTCAGCCTCCCCTGTGACTCTATGGAATAACCAAATATAGGAGATAGATGACAATAAAACATATTACAGCATCATTAACATTGCTCATTCAAAATGGTGCAGAAAAGCCTCAAAAGTCAAGTAATTAGTCACAGACTGCTCGCTCTCACCTTCAGCCTTTGTAATTACAAAAACCAGTGAAGCTCCTTTCCTGTTTCAACAGCTTTTTTCATACCCTTGGATATTTCCACATTATTTCTTTTAGTTAGGAGCCCTCTTAACTTTTCACATTCTTTTCCTGTTCTCTTTTCCGTGTGACATCCCTTCTCCTGAAAGACCGCTTGCCGGCACACCTGCTTGTTACTATTTTATCAAGACTCTACAGATCTCTTGAGCCACTGTCCTGCAGGTTTTCGATGTTTTTCTGCTGCAACACACCTGGCTGAAATGAAAAAGTTCTCTAACAGCTCATTGTCAGGTTCTGCAGAAGCCTGTTAACGACCCATTGTTGAGTCAGGTGTGTTGCAGCAGGGAGACATCAAAAACTTGCGGGACACTGGCTCAAGAGTTCCGAGTTAATAATCCCTGCTCTACGGTGGCAGTGCTACTTACTGTCTTTGATCATTTAAAGGGACATTATGTAATATTTTCTGTTGTTTTTTGGTCAAAATCAATGTCTGCATTTATATATGTTTTATCATTGGTGTATTATGACCTTGGCTAAAGATCTGACACATTCTCGTAAGGGAAGAATTTAAGATTTGTTCATACATATATCGGGTAAGCCAGTAGGGAAGTGCCATGACGGTCTGCCATCTTGAAACTACAGTCACTGGCAAGGGAGAAATAGCACCAATGATGAATCCCTGCGAGCCAGTGTACAGTGATTGAGACACAGGAGGAGAAGATAAATGAGCAAGGCTCACTACCCCGGCAAGTTGGAAAAGCTGTTAAATTGTTATTGACAAAAAATGCAGGACCAGACGATACAAAAAAGGAGGATCAAGATCGTGCTAGCCTTTCCCAGGTAGGAGTTCAAGAAGGAGAAAGATTTTAAAAGGGATGTTGAATTTGCAACAGTACTGCCTAAATGAGCCTAAAGCTAACTTTTTTCATTCAGTTCTGTCAGTGTTGCTTGTTACCATTGGCAACATAACAATAGTTTCTTCTAAAATATACTAGCCTTGCTGGTACAGAAGTGTGCTTTCTTAGTCAAGGTAAATGCTAGATTTCAGTCGCGGTAAAGCCGGGCTATTAACCGGAGTGAAGGTTTATATGTTGACTATTACTGCGAGAAAAATGCCGGTGCTGTGTCGAGCCCAGTTTTCCCATCTAGATCCATTCCCCCTGGGAGAACCATTCTTCCTTCTTCACACAGAGGAACGATATCTGAAAGTTTGATGCGATGTAGTTTGCAATATTTATAAAATCACAAACTTCTTCACCTGAGTAAACACTCCATGAATCGGATGACATGCTTTCATCTGTGTTGTTGAGGCTTTTTGAGATACGGCGGCTAATGTTGTTAGAGACAGCGAGGTGCTAGAATGCACTATACCTTAGAACATATACTTCAGAATAATACTAATTCACTTCTACTTTATTTTTGTTAGTTTTCTTTTGAATAAATTTTTAATTAATTTTCTCTCTTTTTTAAAATTTTTTTTAATTAACATTGCGTCTTAATGGAAATCAGCATCCTTTGAAGAGACGTTTTCTAAAGCAAAAATTACATCCAAATTGTATAAACCTCGATATAACTTGCAGAAAGTGCCTGCCCCCAGCTCCACACACACATCTAACTTAAATATTCATAGGTTGCAGATGATGCACTGATGATGTGAAATGCATCAATGGTGAGTGGTTGTCATTGTTAGGTGAATTAATTTACTGGTTACACAGAATAAATGTGACACACAACCTCAAAACTGTTTTTAATTCAATGTCAGTAAACAAAACTATTCACTTAAAATATTTTTATCTTAATATCCACACTTTTTCTTTAACTTCTGCTGAAGTGGAGTATTTTTTAAATATGGACTTTATGATATGCTTTGACAGACATGTTTTAGTATTTCAAACAAAGCAACCACTCAGACATTTCAGTGTTTAACCCAATTGCCCTGAGCTCCTTCTTTTTCAATATTTGTACTTCTAGAGGGATTTATGGTTATGAAGAGTAAGACCGCAGCTCTACAATACTAATACAGTTTGAAAGACACCAGGAAAAGTTTCAATATTTTTTGCCCGTGGGTGCTTTTCAGGGACTGTTATGTGATGTACGACTTCGAGAACATTGTGTGGCTATGATAAGAATGTGTTGTCATCATTGGACACAGTGCTCCCACACAACTGTAACAGTTAGCTCTGTCTGTCTGTCTGTCTGTCTGTCGGTCTGTCTCCATCCACTCCCCCTGACTGTTGCAGAATGCGGTGTTGCCTCCAGTCAGTGAAGGGGAAAGAAAGTGTTTCACACAGTGTTTCACTGCAGAGCGAGTGCTGCAGTCCGAATATGGAGCCTAGTTTCACTCAACGTACTGCCACTTTAACACACAATGCAACATTTAATGTTTTTTACACAAGCAGGGTAGGAATGATTTTCCGAGTTTATTTTTTGCTAAGTGATTATCCTTTTCTAACCCTAACCAAGCATTCTTGGTGAATAAGCCTAACTGAGCAACAAATTAGACCTAAAAGGAAAGCAGTGGTGTCACACTGGATTCACAAAGTAGTCGAAGCTTAAAAAAGCATTACTTTTTAATGGAAGATGAACCTGTCTTCAAAGTGAAAATCATGCAACTTATTAGACTGTACTATATATGCGTATGTGCGTTGAGCTGTGCAGTCTATGTGCCAATTTGTTCACAATAATAACAAAAGCAGACTTATTTACAAACTGAACCCTTGACCCTTAAAGCAAGGGCATCTGGTGACTTTGTTACACTTTGGGGTGGCCATCACGGTTTGGACCCATTTTTCTTCTGAGACAGAGATCACTGAAAATGATTCACTTTTATCCTGCTATAAAACATTTACATCCTACAAGCATGACTTTGTATCAGGATCACAAACTTACAACATACCATGAATCACTGGATGATATGATGAATGTAAAAATGAATTATATGCAATGTGGACATTCCCAGATCCAGTTTGGGAGAATTTGGACAAGACTTCCAGACAATTGTTTTTTCTGCAGTCATCAATTCATCAAATAAGATAATATTTTCAGAGGCTATTTATTTATTTATGGTTACCTTTGAGGCCTAACAAATGAGTACTGTGGACAGGTGGTAAAGAAGGAGCTATCGGATTTTATTGTCACAGGTAGCAATACAAAAGAGTGGTGAATCACACGTGTTGGGGTTAGCAAAGCTGCTTAAATAAAAAGAACACAACAGCTATTTTCTACATCAAAACAAGCCAGTTAAGAGCAAAACCCAAGAATAACCAAAAGGGTGAACCAAAAACTGGCCTACTAATGTACAATATTTACCAAAAGTAAAGCAGCTACAATACCTAAATGTATTTAACCTAAAATACTATATAGAAAATACAAACATAAAATCTAGCCCAACACATTCTAATGTTTAACTATAATCTAACAAAATACAACAAAAGGAGAAGCTGAAAGGGCTTTACATTTTACCAAACAAGGATAAAAAAAAAAAACAAGACTAGTCAGCTATAAAGAAAAAAAAAGGAACTCAAAAGCCAGACAGTTTTTACACTGTTGGAATAAAGTATTCTTTCTACTTTACACCACCAAACCAAAGTCCACAATGCCAACCACAAGAGTTCAGCAAGCCAAGGGCAGACTGTCTGTGAAAACAGTTACCAATGAGTCCACAGCTACAGCCGGTTTAAATTTCCCCAGAGTGTGGCTGCAACTTTGATGATTGGCCAGGCAATTATCCAATCAGCTGTTAGGAAGCAAAATGTGGTGCATGGAGCCAATCCTCAGCAGACAGGAAACAAGGGGGTATTGAGCAGATCCGATCTCTGAGGGGTGATGACACACATGCATTTGCATACAAAAGAAGAGAGTCATTAGGAAAAATGACAGGCAGTCTAACAGTTACATGGCATAAAAATCTCACTTGAACTGACACTATGTATTGTCTGGGATCCTGGCTACTAACCTAATTGAATTCATTTCTTCCCAACAAGACCAGATGAAAACACATTTCTAACTAATTCCAAGATTAAAGAATTTATGGTTTATGTGGCAACCAAAATCAAACAAAATAAGATCACAACTACATGTTTTTGAAGTTATACAATTGGTTTACTTTAATAAATGAGCCAAAAAGGGGGTCAGATTGTGTAAAACACTGGCTTGTTATTTTGCAGATCTTACAACCCCTGCAAAGCTGTTCATAAACTTCCTTTGACTTGTAACTTTTAAACTCACTGTAAGTGTATCCATTCAGTCCAATAAACATAATTATGGGCTCCACACAGGGAGGTGACATTGCTCTTTCTCCATTCAATTCCTATATAACTTGCAAAAATCGCTGCCTTCCTCCAGCCAAGCGACTGGTGACATTCGTGCATGTGAAATGTTGTGCTCGTTCACGTTGATGTGCATGCCGAGGCTTGCGACGCGGCACAAGAAAGTAGAAAAGTGTTACATTTTTGTCGCTGTCACATGGCACTACAACTAATCAGTGAGGGGCTTCGTTGACTGACCAATGAGAGCAGGCTAGACAGCACAGTCTGCAAACACTTTCAACATGGCCAAATAGACCATTTTAGCTGTGTCTGACTTTCCCATACTTTAAGGTACTTGACACAAAGATTATAGAGATGTAAATAAAAAACAGCCGTGTGGCGCCAGGGTGAATTTGTCCAAACGTAGGTCCTGGATTTATCTGGAGCCTTGAGGTCCGCCATCAAATGATAAAATTTACTATGCTGCTTCCTATTTTGTAACCTCGGATGAATCCATGGTTTTCTTTCTCTTTTGTACAGTAGAGTAAACAGCAAGATTTCTGTCATTTCATGCAAAATCTTCTAAATCTTCATCCTTCATATCTTGTCTGTGACAAACTGATTTGGAAATGTCAAAATTTCCAAATCATAGCCAATTAAATTTCTTGGAGAAAAGCAATCTCAGAGCGCGATGCACGTCACTGCTGTCAGCCCTTTTGGCTTGCCGTACATTGCTGCTGTTTGTCGCGTCCAGTGTGTTCGGTTTCACCTGGGTGGCGATGAGTTTCGCCTGTCGCTGTCGTTAGTCGTCTCCTGTGTGTCAAGCCCATAAGAATGTGACATTAGGTGCAGTAGTTCACCAGATTCAATAATCCAGACCACCATAAAGATCTGTTGTTTATTTGTTTCTTTGGCAGTACTATTAAGTATTTCTAGGTGAGGTTAGTTTTCATTCTCCTTCCTTACTTACATTTTTTTTCTCTCCTCTATTAAATGTGACCTTAATGTTAGGCAATAATAACAAAAAGATGGAAGCAGGTGTATGTGAATATTCCTTACAAGATGGCATTTTTATTTCCTAAAAAACACTTTGAATTAGCTGTCTATGCACAGCATTTCACTTCTTTCATTCTAAGCAGCATTTTTTTTTCTTTCACGTGAGATCAATTTCCATTTAAGAGCACTACAAGATAATTTTCATTAGGCCTTCCATTAGTTTAATTTGTCACTCGTTTGTAGGTCAGTGTGACAGTTTTTACGAATATATTAGATGAGATTAATAGAAAAAAGTCAGAGAATTGCTAAGGTTAAAAATCATCATGAGTACGACACATCTTTTAAATTGCTTTAGCTCGGGTTGTTGTTCAGATAACACTCTTGAACAAAGATTAAGCTGGTAATGTTCTATCAGCTCTCATGCTAAGGTAGAGGAGATACTGTTCAAATCAGAGTGGTAGTCACTTAGTCTGGCTAGATGTGTTGTCCTTTAAATAAAGATTCTTTATCTTTCTGAGGCAATTCCACACCTTCATTCAGACATTTATTGATTGCTCTTATTATCTGTCCTGAGCACTTGCCATTTATTGTCAGCTTTTCTTTCTAATAAGATGTGTTTTCTCGCTGCTCCCCTCCTTTATCACTTCTACAAACTCCCCCTCTTAAACATACACTTTACTTTGCCTCTTATCTTGATCCTTTGTGTGTTGTAAATCAGCTTCAGAAGCGACACACAGACAGCTGCTTTGCTATTAGAATTTTTTGCTTATCTTGACCTGTGGACGCTCATCTTCAGTACATTCTTGAATCAGTTGTGATTTCAGTTGTGTCTCCTTCTTTGTTGCTCTTTTTGCTCCTCTGTTTTTGTAAGTGGATAGAAAAAGGACTCGCAACATGTACTGCGATAAAGGTTTATCATTTGATTTCTGCAGTTTATTTTTATGAAAGGAAAATCATAGAGATTGCTGTGCTACAAAAAGAGGGACTCAACCTAGTTTTAGATTGTAGTTATATTAATTGTCTCCACAATTTAGTCAGCTGAAATTGCATTATGATGATTGGCACAGGGGGGGATGAGAATTTTAACCGTTCTGCACAGCACTAATTGGTTCCTTACAGCCCAATTTGGAGTGAGCAGCCAGCATGTCACAACCCTTTATTGTCTCTGATAAGGAAAACAAACAAATCTGTCTGTTTATGGCATTTTATGGCAAAAAAAGAGATTTTGTAATCTCAATGGGACTTACCTGGTTAAAAAAATAAAGGTTTATAAAATAAAATAAACATTTTTGTATACTAAAAAGTACATATAACAAGTTTCAGATGCAACGATTTCCTTAATGAAGCAGCTTTATAATTTGATGTTTTTGAAACTGTGTTTAACTATTAACTATTGTTAATAGTAAGTGGATCTTCTTCTCAAGTAAAGTGAAGAGATTTTTCCACACAAGGTTGATATTGATATGGTGTTTGGACTATAGTAGTGCTGCATACTTGGGCAACGTGACTGAGTTTGGAGATGATCCTGGCAGAGATCTCTGCAGGCATCCAGTGATGAGTAGATGGAGTGAGGATGGTGGGGAGTGTGTTATGAGCAAGAGGTGCTGTGAGGAAAAAACACAATTTCTCCATGGAAGGAGAGGTTATTGATGGTGTGAGTGCAAGCAATAAATGGACGAAGAGGGGCACAGGAGGTCAGAGGAGAGATACGGCGAGGGGGAGAAAGGTATGGATGAACATGGCAGTCTCATCATTATCTTTGGGTCAATTAATGCAGGTATAAGGGCTAGTCAAATCCTGTTTTGTCATGTTGTCCTTTACTTCATAAGCATGCTTTTAACCAGTATTCATGCATTCTGCACCCTCTCTTTCCAAAATTACTGTCTCAACATTTAGCTGTGTCAGTTTTGAAATTATTTTCCCAACGTGCCAAGCCTTCTTGTGCATCAGCCAGCTGTTTAATTGTTACCTGTCTTTTCAGTGCATTGAAATAACCAGCTGTGTTGTAAGAAGGACTACATCAGAATTTATTTACAAGTTTTATACATTATTTAAAATCCTTTTATCAGTTTACATTATTGCATTCAATTATAGTAATTTATAAATGACATCGGGGAGGTACTCAAGCCCAGGCATGTGGGTGAATCTATTTTTGCCTGCTCCTCTTTTTGTGGCCATTGTTCCTCCCAGATGTTGTTTGCACCTGCAACACATACGTATCCAACTCCCCCCCAGCTGTGGCAGTATCTTGGCAGTCCTCAATGCAGAAGCAATAACACAGAGGCATTATGCTAAAAACAATAGGATCCTGGCACAAAGTAAAAAGTGATATTAATATGCACACTCCTACACAATGCCGGTAAAAAGAAACCCTTTTGTGTTGCTCACTCACCTTTACCACATCATGTTGCAACATGTCAACATGCTCTCAATTGTCACTCATCCGCTTGGTCAGACTTCCTCTGTGGCACATATTCAGGTATGGGTACCCCCTCTCATGACGTACAGGGTGCTCTCGATAAAGGTTATAGAGCTCCCTAAACTTAATTGACAAGATGAGAACCTGGAGGGGGAGCCTCTCTTACTTTGGAATAGCATATAAAATGTGCTACGATCCTTCCACACCTGATGTTTTTGTAGATTTTTTACCTTTTCATTCATTGGACTTTAGCTTTAACATATTTTGTCCCTTTTCTCCAACAACCTGATTTCACAGAAATACAAAAATCACGAGGTCTCAACACTTAATGCTCGTGGCATATAACTGTTAAAAATTATGTGCCGTAAGAAAATCAGGGCAATGATAAGTAAATAGCGCGGCTATGTGGTGGTATCTGTATGATTTTTCTGGTTCCAAAACAACAAGAAAAAAAGCACGAGTTACGTTTTCTAATGCAAGAAAAAAAATATGTTTTTAAAATTTAAATTAGAATTTCATTGGATTATTATGCTAATTGTGGATTAAACCTGACCACCGACTCTTTGATAGTTTAATTTAAGTGATTGAAAAGATCATTTTATTCTCAATTCACAAGTAATATTGGTAATCACAAGAAGTTACCAACCAATGATGTGCTTGCATTGAATGGGCTCCCATTCAGACATTTTCACTCGATTGAATTGACAGTCTCAGTCGTTATCAGCCCATTAATACGGGATAAAGAGGTACGGGAGATGGTAAACCATTAAGGAAATCCAATTGCAAAAAGGATTTAAAAATGCAAGGGGTGTGGGCGAAATGGAAAAGAGAAATTACATTTTTAAATGTTTTTATAACCAAATGTATAAATCGTGTCACTTATTTATCCTTTTATAAATAACATTTGAAAATAGAGTAAGATTAAATGAAAAAAGATGAAAATGAAAAGAGTATTTGATAAATATTATTTCAATATGCAATCTCTCTTTAAAATTTCAGTTTAAAATGTGTAATTACAAAACACTTTGCAATTTGATGTCTTTTTCATTTGATTAAAGAGACATTGTGTAAGAATTACCTCCATCTAACGTTGGAATTGTGTATCGCATTCTAACATATAGTGCATCCTAGTGCCTCACTTTCTTAAAAATGTGTTACAACGGTAGCCGCCATGTCTTAAATAGCCTTGACAACACTGATGAAAGCATGTCATCCGATTGTTCATGGAGTATTCACTCAGGTAAAGAGTTTCATGATTTCATAAATATTGCAAACTAAATCCCATCAAACTGTCAGATATCGTTCCTTTGTGTTTAGAAGGAAGAATGGTTCTCACAGGGGAAACAGAATTCGACAGGAAGCTGGCCTTGACACAGCACCCGCTTTTTGTCAGAGTAAAAGCTAGCTTGTAAAGCTGTCCCACCGGCTTTTAGTTCGGCTTTACCATGACTGAAAGCTGGTGTTTACCGTGACTATGAATATACACTTCTGAACTATTGAGGCTGGTGTATTTTAGCAGAAACACCTGTTGAGCAACACTATAATAAAACCACATGAAAAAAGCTTTAGGCTTATTTAGGCACTACCGTTGACTTACTTGTCAAGGAGAAAACTGGCAACTTCCTTCCACCTGGGAGGCTTAGCACAATGTCGATCCTCCTTTTTTGCATTGTGTGGTCACGCTGCCTTTTAACCCCTCATTTCCCCCGTGTGCATGTGCGCTACGTTACGGCTGCGCCACGGCCTCCACTGTTATTCGTGTCCGTTTTAGTCAATGGTTTGGTTCCCACCACGTGCACCACAGCAGAGGCATCCGAGAGGCACCTTGTCATGGCTCTCCGCTAAACTTGCGCGCTAATTCTATTTTTGAGGCTTGCACCCAGAACGCGTCAAACTCAGCAGTTCAGATAGGGGCGGACAGGTAATCAGACATGGGAGCAGTGTTAAACGTTTGGTATTTTTCAATAACGTTCAAGAACATTATATATCCAACATTTTCCTTTACAATGTACAATTATGTTAATTTGCACTCAATAACAAACTGATATAAAGTGTGCACTGCAAACACAAGAATTGTTTATTATTTTCTTTGTCCAGTCCTTCGTCTTATTACATTGAGCTATAATCTTTAGTCTTTGCTTTTTCTAAGCTGGTATCCTAAAAAACTTTAATTTACTGCCAGGAATGTTGTTCCTCCTATTCTGGCACCCAAATACACAACAGGATGACATTTTAAAGTTGTAATAACAATTGAGAAAGCTCATTTCTACAGTGTTTTTTACGCACTTTCTTGTGTTTTTGCCGCCAAATACAGTTGTGACGTCACTGATAACGTAGGCCAAGAAAGATTCTATTGACGCTGCTATACGCATGGCACGTTCCAATCCTGTTTCAGGCTGTCTACATGGGCTGCATTTCAAATCAAATTACTGTCGGCCAGCTGTATTAATAATAAAAAAAATTTTTTGAAGGGGCCTTTCTTGCCACTCAAGGACACCATACATAGATAAAAAATAAATAAATTTAAACAGCAATAAAAATATTAGGAGTTTTATAAGCTTTGGGTCTAGTTTCATGTATATTTCAGGAATATACAGGAGTTTTATTTATTTATTTACAGTTTGCAATGACATCCAATAAAACACTTACATTTTTTGGCCTATTGTTTATGTCACAGTTGTATCTTGAAATTACACTTGCCTACATGGATAGCTGAAAACCTGTGTGTGTGTGTGTGGGTGTGGGTGTGTGTGTGTGCAGATAGAATCTACAACTATTACTGTAAAAACCTGATTAAAATGGGGTTATAAAGGACTGTATAGTTTGCATCCCTCATTAAACCCTGCTATACTTTAATTTATTTTATTAAACTAGACTTGGTGCATTATGTTAAAACCGCAGCGGTGCATTATTTATTACTTATGCACAAGCAAATACTACAAATGTTTTATGTTCAATATATGCTGTTGCCCTTGGCAATCCAATTTCCCTTCAGCAGGGAGACTTTATGTAAAACACAATTTGGCATAATGTGTCTTGCTGATTATGTACTTTATAATATACCTTGATGAGTTGTTCCAAACACGTTCCACTGTAAGGAGAGTCTGGGGCAAACCCCGGGAGGGATGACGGTGTGTGGATAATCCTCAGGATCTCCCAGGACAAGCTGGAAGAAGCGGCCTGGGAGAGGGAAAGTCTGGGCTTCCCTGTTTCAGCTGCCACCCGTGCGATCCAAACCCAGATAAACGGAAGAAAATGGATGGGTGGACGGATATCAGTGGTAAATTTGAAACACGTGTACAAACAAAATGGCGTTGTTAGAGAGCAAACATTTCTTAGAGTACCACAGATAATTTGGTGAAATTAAGTTAAAGATATTAAAAACATTGTTTCAAACGTAATTGTTAAAAAATTACGTGCAACTACCACGTAAATAAATGTTGAGACCTCGTGGTTGCTTCACGTATTTTTGTTAGATCAGGTTGAACATGTAGTTTTTGGGTTCAGTTGCTGGAGCTTTCTTTGACTTACTGTAAAGCAACACTGTACAAGAGAACCATTGATTTTGAAGCATCCTCTATACTGAGAAGGAATGTCAGAATTCGGTTATTTCTCCGTTTGAAACTGGGACATTTCTTACGTTTAATTTATCTAGAATAGATGACAAATAAATTGGCCTCAATTATCTAAAAGTCAAATGAAAATCTGCTTCTATTTTAAATCCACATTTGAAGCTCAGAAGCAATTTAAAAACAGACTTATCTGCCCAGAACATTTTGTATCTCATCTACTTTTTAAATTAACTTTGACTGAAGCTTTTTCAAACATTTGTGGTTTTCTAAATCATTAGTAATGATCATCTAAAAAAAGTTATTTTGAGATTCTAAAGGAAAGATAATCCTGACTTTTAATGTACTAAAAACATATGCATTAAAAAAAGCATATGCTTCTAAGTTTATTTTTCCCTTTCTTTCCTTAAATTTGTTGGAAGATCAAGTGGTATTATGACATGATAGGTATGGCAGGTTTTATACCAGTCATGATGTGTATAGTGTGGAAATGATAAACACAATCTGAAAACTAAGCTGTAGCATTAAGTAATTTATGATACATTGTGGCAAATCAAACATTTGACTTTTAAGTCATAGAGATTTTTGACAGAATGCACAAAAGATATGTTTATTCAAGTAAATGTAAAGTGGCCTCATGCCTACATAAAACATACTATACAAATAAACTTGCCTATTACTTTTGGTTTCATTCTTTTTTTGTTTCTAGTCTTCTCTGTGTTTTAGTTAGCTTTCATTTCTTACTCCAATGTCATACCAGATCTTTAGTTGCTAATTACTTTACATTTGTTATTTTCCCTTTGCATTGCTTTCAATTGAATAAATCATGACTCCTTCCCCCTCGTCTCTGGCTGTGACAAAACAGCAACAAAACCTAACCACACAGCAAATGAAAAATTAGAAAGATTTTTTTTAATGAAAGTAATGTTTTTGATCTAGCCATCGAGCATGCATATGGCCTTCTTTGCTTTTTAAAACTGGTAAACACTACTTTGGTGAGGTAAATGGCATTTAATGAGATTCCACTCGCACAATTTGTTCTTCCATGTACTTTACATTTCAAGTACATTATACCTTCTTGGTATAAGCCTAAACCTAACCTTTCTTTGTTTTGTCTTTAAATTACTTTTTTAAAAAGCCTTTTAATAGAAACACTCTACAACAAAGCTCTTTTTTTTTATATATAAATTTATTTTTTAAACATTAAAGGATACTTACAACAAATGAAAATAATCAAATAAATAAATACTGTTCAAAAAAAGGAGTGGGAAGAAGTTACAAAGCTTATTGAAATCCACCCCATTGCGGGACACCACAAACTATGTCCAATGTAGAAGAACAAACATCACATTGCTGTCTCTCAGTTAAGTAGCTTTTAATCCATTTTAGCACTAAACCTCTAATTCCATATTTTTCAAGTTTCTGAAGTAGTAAATTATGATCGTTTGTATCAAATGTTTATTTTTATATCTATAAAAATTCCAATAGCTATTTGTTTTTGTTCTTTTTTAAAATGAGCATAAAACACAGAGCAAACAACAAGATTTTTTGACATAAAATGAAATTTGGGATTTGGCCATAATGAGCCCCATATGGCAAAAAACCTAAACAAACCTATTAACACAAACCCCTCTTATCAACTGGTACACATACTGGTAGAAGAAAGATGATTTAGGCTTGTTTTGCAGCCCAGACCTGAGCACCATGCAGTCAATGATTCATTCATGAAATTCTTAAGCTAGAGTTAAATGTGAGGCCGTTGGTCTGATAGCTAAAGTTTGGCTGAAATTGGCTCATGCAACTGAACAATGACCCCAAGCACTGTAGCAAAGCTACAGTAGGATGACTGGAGAAGAAAAAAGCCCAGATGTTGCAGTTGTCCAGTCAAAGTTCAGCCTTTAATCCCACTGAAATGCTGTCATGGGATCTATAGAGAGCTGCACATGAACAAATACCTGTATGCTTCAATGATCTGGAGCAACATTGTAGAGGTATACTTTCTTCTTCATAGGACTGTAAAAGAATACATTTGTATCAGTTGCATCACTTCTTGTATATTTTATTTTACAGAACAGCATCTGCAGATGTCTCTTTATGACATTAGGAAACATAATGAACAGAGAGCAGAACTCTGTCTCCCAGTCCATCAAAACAGTATGATCCATCTTGCAAGCCCGGCTGGGATGGCCATGATTAGTCCTGCATGAGGAGATAATAGTGTCTAACAACCCAGACCAGATGTGGGTCTTATTCAGAGGGCTGAGGAGCAGGAGGAGGGGGACATTTATCAGCACTTAACCTGATTGTATAAGTGCAAAGAGATAAACAGAATAAATTTGGGTTCACAAAGGTGGACATGCAGACAGACCCATCTTTGTATTTGAGAGCAGGCAACACACATGCACACACTCTTCTACCGCATCCCTCTGTTTGGCTTTCTGACATTCATAATCTCTCCAATACGTTTGATCTTTTTTTAACAGCTCAACATCTGGATGCCCAATTCAGAAAATGCTGCCAAGCTAAGAATATGCTTTACAGACTAAAAGGGTGAGCACCTTTTTGACTTTTAAGATGCTGCAATTATCCAGAATATAATGATTCAAAAATGCAGAAATCATACAGTTACAATTCACCATCCACTTCTTGTTTTGTTATTGCTTGATTTCTCACAGTCACACTCTTATTCCTTATCACAGACACACACACACACACACACACACACACACACACACTCAGACCCCATGAGAGCTTGGATTTTGAACTGTACACATTAAAACTCCCAATGTGTCTATTTCTTTTATGAATTTTGGGAAATAAGTATTTGCCAGGTGTGCAGCTGGTAAATTATTAGGAGACAAGACGAGAGGGACTTAGGGAACAGAGACAAAGCAGCATATGGTGAGCAAGTGGTTGGCCCATGACATGCTGATACAAATAAGCGATTCATACTCTTTGGCATTGTGTTGTTGAATGTGGGGAAAGCCCTGTCATTGTGTCTCAGGGAGGATTTGGTCCAACTGAGTCTGTCAAAACTCACAGCCATGCTGTTATGTTATCTTAGGGATGGATAAGCTTTAGTCTGCTCCTCTGTGTGCTTGTGAGACAAAAGAAATGCCAGTCAACGTGACTTGTTGCAAAATTCGACAATGAAATCTTTGCTTTCAAGTTCATGCATGATGTGTGTAGACTGTGTATTTGTTGATGAGCTTATTCAGGGAACAGAGAGGTCAAAAGATAATTAGATTCACATTATTTATCTAAAGGGATGGTTCGTAATGCTGATAGGGATAACTAATTAGCTTATTAATTAAAACACTTGATAATCAGACTTTTGTTCAGACTGACGAGCTTCTGACTATGTGAGAAATGGGACATGGAAAAACGGGGGCAACAGAAAAACCCAGGGTGACACATGGTGATTGTAGAGTTTGCATTGTTTTTTGTAAAATATTTTCAGCAGTCATTTAATTTTGCTTAACTGCATAAAGAAGCATTTGTAGGATTTTATGAAGGACACCGTGTTGGATGCATCACAATGAAGCAGTCTTGACAGCGCTTTCACCTTGAGTCTGACACTTGGTGATCACTAACCAAACATGTGGCTATTAGGAGGATCTCAAATCGTCTGGTAGCTGTACATCATATGATTTTATGTCTTTTGAAGTGGAAACAAACTCAGAGTTCCTTTTATCATTTTTACACTTGAAGGTTAGTTTATATGTTTTAAGGACCAGCACTACTGAACTAACAGTGGTGTTATGTCTCATATGGGTCTGGGGGTGCTTTCCAATGCCTGAAGAATTATCCCTGATTATGTAATTGGGATATTTTTAGAGTTATACTTAGTTTTGACTGAACCTCTATGATCAGCTTGAATTGTGGAGCAATGTGGGTATTTGTGTGAACATCATCTGAAAAAAAAGCTATACTATGGAAAAGATGCAGGATTTTTGGGCTAAAAGTCAGGGCAACTCACAATGTGCTGTTGCAGTTTTGACACTGAGAGCCCCAAAATCCCAAACTTTGATTTTTTTTTTTAAACAAGTACAACTCTAAATTGCTGGCGTTCAACTTCATCTTGAAGGCTGGCTTGATATGTTTAAAGACCTGAGATAAGTTCAGACTGTATATTTGCTGAAAGTGCCATGTAGAGAATGTGATGTCTTTTTATATGCCGTATTGTATTATTGCTTGTTCTGAGGCTTTCTTCTGTATGCACAGACATTTAACTTCACCATCATGCATAGTATTATGTAATAGCATTCAATTCACAATCATTTTCACAAACCCTGATTTATATGTTTATACAGTTTTTGAAGCGATGATTAACATGTTTATTTATTCATTAATTTGTCATTTATCTATTTCAATGACAATTTAACAAACTGTTTTATGTGAGCACGACCTTTGTCTTTATTGCATACATTCTTGAACATTGAAGATGAGTGGTGTCTGTAGCCTTACCACACAGCTACCTGCCTTAGTTTTCAATAAGAATTTTAACTAATTTACAATTGAAAGCAAGCTGAGTGGAAAGCTGATTGACTTCTAACATTAATCAGCAAATGTCACTTCTCCAGTCAGAAAGAAGTACTTTCTCTGCACTTAGTTCTATTTGATTGTGATTTCGCTTTGTCACAACAAGGCACAAACTCTAACCACAGGTTGTTGACCTCTGAGTGATTGCTGATTGTCCCTCCTGTGGTTTCGTTGTAAATGAACCACCAAGACTGACTAAAAAATTTGGATGCACTGCAAACCCCTGTGTGGAGTTTTTAGGTGTGCTTAGTGCATTAATAAAAATACTGTTTTGTGAAGCAATCATCACTACTTAGCTTTTATGCTGCAGGACCAAGAATGCTACTGACAGGTTTTATAGTAAAGTTCTGCAAGGAGATGGAGAGAGAGTGGGCCCACTTGAATATTCCTCTAACGGCTTGCTAAAGGATAGGGATGACAAGTCAGGCTATGATCAATGTCAGTGTTGAAATGTCTAAAGATAAACATAAAGAATTCTGAGGGCAGTGATGGGATTACTTTTTTCGCTCCTTTATTTGTTTGTTTTTTGATAAGAGGAATGAAAAGTTGACTGTAAATGAAAAATACTGGATAAAATATGTATAGCCAAGGTATGAAAAACTAAACAAATTGGAAAGACAAAAGAAGAGAAGAAATGGGGAGCTGTGGTAGGTTGATAATTCAACACATCATTCACATTCATATGCTAATATCTTATTGCAACTGTCAAGAAAGGACACAATCACATCCACACACAAACCATCCTGGGGGTGTTAGCTTGTGATTATTTGTTCTCACACACACACACAACTGTACACAGATATCCATTCAAAATGAATGGATATCCCCCGCCCTGCCCCCCCCAGATAATTAAGGCGTGATAGTATTCATCATAACATCCACACCAAGGCCCTGCCAGCATCAGAACATGGGCACACATACAACATATTTTACTTTCCTTTATTTGTTTTTGCTTATATAAAACTAGTGTTTTTATTACAGGTTATGTTAAAAAGTGATAGTTAGCTCTTAGTAGAAGCAAGCTGTTAATCCATTCACATGTGTTAATGAGGTTTTATGTCTCTTTTATTTGAAGATATCAGAAGAAAATGACTCATGATGTGAAATCATAAACATAACTGTGTCAGAAGGTATGCATTTGTCAGAATATAACCTAAGAAATTATAACCAGAAAACTTGCATGACGATGCATGATGTTTTCAGGTTGCAAATTTTATCCTTTTTCTCTCGTAATGTTTGAATTTATGGTCAGACTGATTTATTTTGACAAAAAAATATTAACTGAATAGTTAATAAATAATTTTTGCCAACTACAACTTAAACAGCAGCTTAATTATGTGAAACCAACACAATTAATTAATGTCTTTTCTTTAACCTTCCTGCACTGGATTTTTCTGGATCCTTAGTTAAATTACAGCCCTAATTTGATTATTAAATTATTCAAAATCCATATTAAGCTGAAAATACCACAAATATCACAATTTAGATGTTTAAATGGTCAATTTTAAATTTATATAGAGCTTTTCTGTTTTTTTAATAGCTGATATTTGTCTCCGAGTAGCCATTAATGGAACTGGATTAAAATTGGTACCTTTAAGAACCCCTTAAATGACCCCAACAGTATAGGCTGAGCCACAGAAGTCACTAATGGGTGTTAATAGACATTGACCTAGATTGTCTTATCGCGTAAATCACATCATATTGAATTTATCTGTTTTGAACCGAGATGGATCCATTTAAGAGCTTTAGCCTTTTTATGTTGAGAATATACCCCAAGAGGTCATTTTCCCAAGATGCTTCATGAAAAGCACTTTCATCCTTCACATTGATTTCTTTCATGCTGTTTTCATACTTTATTTCTCAACCTCTTCAGGTGGAAGAAGAAGTGAAAAAAAAGAAAAAGCCAAGTTTAGGGGCCTTGCATGTCATCAGTTGATATTTACAGGCAATAGATTAATCAAATGTAAATTCATTTATAATATTGGGGGGCCGGGCGGGGTATTTTAGCCTTTGAGATTTTGCATCAATCATTTATTTTCTATGGGCTAAAGGTTAAATTATTATAAAAAACATTTGTGGTTTATTTTTCTGACTTCAGGTTCACCTTCCAATGTCAAGCACCTCCTCCTCTGCTTCATACCAGGGAAACTGGAACGACTGCATGTCTCTCAAGAAATACTCTTTTTGTTAGACTGATTTTAGAATCTTGAACCTTTCAGAAGAAGTCAAATATTTCCTTGTGATACCAGACAAGTCAGAAATTATTTCAGTGTTTCCAGATATTTTCCATGTAATCATTTCTTCTTCGTTTTTTTTTTTTTTTTTTTTTTGCCGACACCTTTCAGAAGGGGAGTTGATGGAAGAGGCCGTGATGAAGTGAAAACGGTCTCTGTAGACCAGTGGACTACATTTACTTTGTTATCAGTGTGTTCATGCAGTTCTTGAGGAATCAGACTGTGTGAAATTGCAGGACGGTAAATGTAGAGGCTTAACTTAGAGTTCACATTTATCAAGGTCCACTCGGCAGGTGTGCTGAACAAGAACTGCAGACTGTATCTTAGCTGGATGTGCTTGACTCCTCATTTGATATTTTTCCCTTAACACATTATTTACACATATGGCAAGATGAACAGTAATGCAGTTGTTATTGTGCTGTAGCACATAATCGCAGACTTCATGTGGGGCCTTAATTCCGGTGCCAACTTTCTTGGCCTTTATAGTTAATATTGAAATTAAACAAACTGTCCTGATCATTTTTACACATTCTGCCCTGATTATTTGTCTTTTGCTTTACATCAGTACTGTATAAAAACATACTAGATTTGTTAAGTAATTAATGAATATGCATTTGGCTATAAGACTCTATCCAACACACCCAACTTGAACTCCAGAACATTAACTTACCAGATCAGCAACTTTCAATCTTTCTCATCTACTTACTTGCAACAGACACAAAATTATGTAAGCCTCCACACACAGACTGTACACACTAACATCCAGATGGAGAGAACTGCTTCTCCTTTCACAGGATACGAACACTCCTGATGGGAAAGTACACACAGACACAGCCTCAGCCAGCCTAAAAGGCATTAGGTTGATGAGACTACTGTAAATGTTGGAGGAAGTCTGAACAATATCCTATCCATGTCTCTTACCATTATGCGTTTTCATAGGACTGCTACACATTCACTGGGAACAGGAAATGTGGTCCCAGGGTCTGCAATGACAGTTTCCTCCAAGGATTTGCGCTCACTCCTAATTTGTATTTATAAAATGACTAAAACGTATCCTTTGGCTTCTTGTGGTATGCAGACAACTGTCACCACACATTCATTTTCTATATTAGGGGAAATTGAAAACTCTTTTTATCTGTGTTTTAAATTTTTTTTAATAAAACACATTTCTTTCTTTCTTTCTTTCTTTCTTTCTTTCTTTCTTTCTTTCTTTCTTTCTTTCTTTCTTTCTTTCTTTCTT
>JBAMHW010000018.1:20356997-20371632 GCA_037177495.1 Rhadinocentrus ornatus | reverse complement strand
ATTCAAGACTAGGACTTATTCTATATGCGTGCTAGCATCATAGCAAGCAGAATGACAGTCTGGTTGCTGTATTGTGCTGAACAAATTTGTTTTGCGAAGGGGAGGCTTATGGGCCCAGGGCCGACGCCCACCGATCCAGGCACCACCTCACCCAACGCAACAGTTTTTTATTGCGCGTTAAGGATTTTTTTTTTTTTTTTTGCCCACTGGCTTTGATAACAGAAACCCCATGGCTGCAGCCATGTCTCCCATCCTGGTCCTGCTGCAGCGGTGCGTCTGATGTAATCAGGAGAGAGCGGGTTTATTAAAATGAAGAGAAGTTTTCTGTCTGGAACTTTAGAAAGAAGAAAAAGAAGAGGACTCTTTGTCTGTCAAACCCATGCAGATGGGCAGAACATCGTGACTTTTGGATGGGAGACTGCTCCCAAAAGACAATGAGAAACTTTTTATTTATTTATTTATTAATAAATGCGTTTTTGATTAGGCAAGACAGAAAGGTAAGACATGTTTTCTGACTTTTACAAACGTAAAGCATAAACTGAGCCTGGTTCTGCCTCTGGTTCGGTGAATCTTGGTAATAGCGAGATGAAGCTTCCAGCTGTGGAATCTGTGAGATGTGAGCTCTCAGTAGAGGAGTCATTTGTCTGTGCTTTGGGTTGGACACGAGGAGACATCATCTGTGTTTACATATTTTTGGGACTTTGTGTTCCTGGTCTTTAACTGTTTCTTGTCTTAACTGTGTTTTGTGGTCACAAAAATGGTTTTACTGAGCTGTTGGCTGGAATTCTGGACTTTCTGTGGATAACATACATTTACAGACCTGATGCTACACCCGGAAGTCCAAATGTTAACCCCTTAACTCTCGGTAGTGGAGCTAAGAAAGCAAAGTTATAAAATTTTTATAACGAAGCACTAAAGGTGCATGGATAGAAGTTATTGTGCATATTGTGAATGTTTCTCTCTCCTCACCATCTAGAAGCTGTGAGATTGCAATCCTGCTTTCTGTCTGTTCACCTGATGCTGATATTCATCAGTTATTGTTCCTTCTGTTTAGAAGGAAGCAGCTTCACAGCTTTAAATTCATCCTGCTGACTTTATACCTTTTAGTTAATAAATCCTGAACATTTCATGCTTCTTTGTCATAAATATTTTATTTTATATATATTAAGAAATATTTTAACTGTTGCTGTTTAAAGAGAAAACTGCTGCTAAATGTGTTTATGTGTGTAGTGCAGGGGTCTGCAGCCTTTACAATCCAGAGAGCCATTGTCCCTCAGCCAGCTAAATAAAACTCCTTTAGAGCTGCAAATGCTACGAGTCCTTTTCAAAAAGGCAACTTAATATATATATTTTAATGAATAGCCACCATAGGATATTTGTTATTTTTGAAGAACCACATTTTTATTTCCATTTTTTGGTTTTAAACATAAAACTTGTATAAAAAGAGGATGGACAGACTTTCTTCTATGGGATGTAGATATTTGTGGAAAATGATGTTATGTTAAAAAAAAAAAAAGTCCATAGTTTCCAACCTAATGACAAGAAGAAAAATAAAATAAAATATATATATATATAATTTTGTATTCTGAACCAGGCTCAAGCTCTCAGTATTCATCCACATGTTACTTTAATCAAATTTATGTTGGTGCCATTGATGCCTTGTTTATTATCCAGAGTTAATGTAATTTCACACTGCATTGATTACATTAAAGATTGCTTTGTGGACTGAACTCAAAACAGCACCTTGATATTGATATATATGAAGACATCCATAGCAGCTCTGTGCCATTAAGTTTTATTTAAAACTAACACATTTTTAACAGGAATGGGCTCTTCCATAAATATTTTGAGGTAATTTGAGCTGAATGTTTGGTTATCTTAATAAACTCTGTAGTCTACCAATTTCATTTTATGAAGCGGTTGGTGGCTGCAGTTTGAAGTGTTACTGAGACAGCAGTTGTTACTGGCTTCACTTTCATAATACTCCACATCTAAAAACCCTGAAAATAGCCAATAGAAGATGTGTTAAAAGAACAGTAACTAGATGCCTGGTGGGTTAAATGCTGCTGTGGATGAATTAGAGCTGCATCTGTGAGAGAAGAGAACAAATAAAATACATGAGCTAAAAATATTTAAATGGCAATTTTGTATTATTTAAATAAACAAGTTTTTTTTTTGTCTAAAACACAGCAACCAACTGGGACTGGTCAAACTCATTATATGACACAAAATGCAGCTTTTTTCTAACATTAAGGGAACACTATATACAAGAAAACTTGCAGTTCTGACTGCAAAGAGACAATAATATCTGTCAGTGGGATATTTCATATATTTTGTCTTACAGCTAATATCTAAATAATAAAGCATATTGTGCCACGGTGCACTGACTTGTTGTGTTCTCCATTTGAATGAAAAAGCGCGTCTAATACTTGATTGTAATCTCCAGTTTTCCTTTCAATCTGATCAAGTGATAAATGTGTAAATAAAAGAGCATCATAACCGAGGCAGATGCTTTCCCACAGGTGTTCTGCATAGTACAATTAAATAGTTAGCATCCCCTCATGTTTTGCAGCTTGTATAAAACTGTAAACAGGCCCAATTGATTCAAATTTTGTATTTAAATGAGAAAGAGAAGAAAGGAGGGTAAGATCTAATTGGCTCTTAAAGACAGTTCATGGATTGGAAAGCTGATGCAAGAAGCATCTGTCACAAAGTGAAGCAGAGATCCTGTAAAGTGACTATTTTTTTAAGTGACACTAACATTAAATACTAGGGGTCTTTAAATAGGGTAGGAAATTGTGGTCGACAGGGCAGATTTGATGTCAGTGGTACTTTATGGAAGGAGGAATTGCCGACGATGTTAGGCGGTGCACAGGCAGAGGACCCAAATGCAGGACCCAAAACAACAGGTAGAGTTTGAACAAAACTTTTATTTCCTGGAGATCCAGTAAATAACTTCCTCACAGTTTCTCACTGTGGCTCTCGAACAGAACAGGGAGCATGGAAAGACGATCCGACATGAGACAATGGGAAATGCAGACAATATATACACAGCAGGTAATGGGTGACAAGTGGAATCAATCGGGGCGGGACAGACAATGACTGACAGGAGACATGATGGCAGGAAGTAAAGACACTTGAAACAACAGCAAAATCAAAACAAAACGGGAACAAAACATGACAGGCAGTTCAACAAATCCGTTGAGACACAACAGACTGTCAATGCAGGATGTGTTTAGACTTTGTAAGTAAGAACAAAACACTGGCACTTACTTTTAGATGGGGTTTCAGTGATTTCATGACTGATTTGCCATGTTTTAAATGGGGAACGCTTGACTCTTTCATGGTGAAAGAACCCGGTGGCTCTTTCATATATTGTCAAGGGGCTTTCTCCTGGCATTGATGGGCCCAAATCAATACAAAGTAATTCAGAGGGATGAACTTTATCCTTTGAAGAAACATCTCTATTTTGAAGGTGTCAGACTCCTACTGGAGGACAATTCTCCCATTCATACAGATCACAAAGGGTCACTGAATGGTTTGATGAAACTTACGTGAATCGTGTGCTGTGATGAGCTGGATCTAAACCTTACTGAACATCAATGGTCCATTTTGGACTTACATGCTACGCAATGATCTCCATCGGTACTATAAAAACACTAAATATGTTCAGGAAGAATAGAGCTCCATCCTTTCAGTAAACTACAGAAATGTGGTCCAACACCTTTACAAAGACAGATACTTTGTCCTTTCACTTGTGTCTCATTTGTGTGACTTAATGTGCTCAGGCACTTACTTTTGTTGGATCATTAAGGACACCTTTTCATCATCGGTTTGAGATGATTGTATATGAGTTCTGCTTTACTGCTGTCACAACATGAATCTTGTCATTTAAGGATAAACTAAAAACATTGGAAGTCAAATAATTCCAGCATGAAGTTGGATTAAATGCTGCTGTGTGATTAGGGTCCTGTCAGAATGGATCTATCAGAGTGTATCAGTATGTAAGTTCTTTTTTTGGATTCTGCCAAGACATGTTTCACACATTAGATCTGAAAAATGTATGCTGCACCTTCCGTCGTTACCTCCATTTGTTTTTTGTTTTTTTTCAGCCAGACTCCCTCATGCTTTGTATACAGTTCATCAAGCACATTTCAACTGTGGTAAATTGTACATCAGGCACAGAGTACATCCTGGCTAAATCACATCTTTTGCATTTGTAATGGTCTATCACCAAGTCACGACTAGAGCAAAATGAAGATCTAACGTTCAGTAAAAGATTTTTTATCTCTGCAACTTTCTTCCACCTGAATTTCCCTTTTTGCTGTGTTTAAGAATAAGAAGCTGACATAGAAGACGGTGTTCTGTGTCATATGTACAAGGGACCTGAGCTGCAAAACACAATAACATTTTTTTGAAGTAAACATTTTTTTAAGTAAACATCTATAAAACATAAAGACAAGACCACATTCATTTACAAAACACTGGAACAGAAAACACAACTGCATTTGAGAAAATATAACTTTGTTTTAGAAACCTGGGCAAGACAGGGAGTCAGAGAGGGAGTGGATGACAGGAAGCAAAGGGCCCTATGCTGGGATTCAAACCTGGGCTGCTGTGTCGATGAGCTGTAGCCTCTGGAAATGTGGTGGCTGCTCTACCAAGTGAACTAAATGCCCCCAACCACATTTAGATGTTGACATTTCAGTCACCACATGTAACCACACTACCATGTAGATTCAGTGAGTCTTAAGTGTTTCATTTAAAATAATTTATTCGCTATTGATATTAAAGGTCCCATATTGTAAATTTTTTCAACAATTTATATGGGTTTTAGAGGTTCAACAACATTGTTTGTTTCAAAGTGTATTATCCCAAATTCAGCCTTGGTCCTTAATTTCAGCCATTCCAAAAGTAGCTCTAGTGAGCTCTAATGAGAACGGGCTGTTTCTGGGTCTGAACCTTTAAATGTTCATGAATGGTGCCTGTCCCCTCTCTGGGAGAAGATCCTGCTGTTTTTACTGTCGCCGGCTTGGTGATTTTAGAGGACAGGCTCAGCTAGCCGGGAGGCGGGTAAATGACAGTATCCACTACTGGGGACAGTGGGGTTTTTTTTCCCCTTCGTGAGGTCACAAGGGGAAATATCTCAGATTAACCCGTTTGAGCACACATTCGCTAAAAAGTGGAGCAAGCAAGTGAGAGAGGAGACAGAATTTTCTTATTTTTAGGCCTCATAAACAGACTGTGAGGACACGTATGACTGATAGAAAACCTTTAGAAAGTGAATTTTGCATAATATGGTAACTTAAATTAAAACTAAATGATCTCTTTGAATCAGAACTCTGAGTTGAACTCATTAAGCAGATTCTCAGCTGAAGTTAAACTATCTGTACCTGACATCTGCCACCAAATAACCTTTGTAATTACAGTATAGGTTGGGCATCACATTATCATGGGGGCCAAGCTTTTAAGTGATGATGCAGAATTACTTTTTAGCTTATGTCTCTCCTACATTATAAGTTATAAAAGTCTTTAAGTCACATTAAAAAGTTATTTAGTATGAGCCTCTATTTAAGAGAATATTGCATGAAAATATCCTTGATTTAATTTGGTCAATAACTTAACTACTACCAACTTTGTTGCAGCAGTCCTCTCTGATTTTTATTGCAGCATCTACATCTTTTCCCCTCTTATGATCTTAATGTTTCACACATCTCCAGTTAAATAACCAGTTAAATAACTCTGAATGAAAGGTCCAGTGATGACAAAATGACTCGAGCCTTTCATGGATCATGTCTGTTTAATCTTTCAGCAATGTGCCTGCTCCTCTATCTCATTATTTAATAATTAGTTATTTTAAATGCATGATAAGTAGCCCCCTTCTTTTTTTGCCACTCTTTTATTTTACACCTGTTACAGAATTAAAACAGAGAGTGATCTAATTCCAAACCAGAACTAATCAAAAACTCCTTGAGGAGCAGCAAAAGAGTCTATGAGCTTTATTTAGATGATCATAGCAGGGGATGTAGAACAAGGACACTTTTAAAGCGTATTCATAATGCCATGCAATTTTAAAGGATGAACGAGTGCTCTTTAAAAAGATTTTTTTTTACGTACAAGATTTGGCTCCTGTGCAAAATATCACTATTTCCGTGAGCTTACTACACAGCATATCTTCCATTTTAACACCCTGCGAACCTTAGGAGGAGTAGTTTAAAAAAAACCAACGTATTTATTGTTTTTATTTATGTTGAATTATGTCTGTGAGCAATTTTCCAGGTGTGTTTTCGGTTTTGGGTGCATGCATGACTCTAGCCAAAATGTATAAGTTCTGCTTATGGAGCCCTGTTCCTTTTCTTCCCTCAATAGTACCGTTAAAAATTTGAGTAGTTATTGCAGTCATGCCTTTAAAATCAAATATTGATCTTTAAAGTTACAGACAGGATTGAGTCAATTGTTTACACAACGTCATTACACCCATTCACCTGAAAGATCCATCTTATAAGGTTTGTTTGCTCTTCTTGTGTGCTCAGTGATGCTTGAAGGTAGCTGTTGGTGAAATTGTTGGAGCCATATGCTCAAAATCAAGTAAAATAGGTGATGCATCTTGTGATTAGTGTCTTGATTTTTTTTTTCTTTGAAGCACCCCAGGTCTGTATCATACTTTAAGAGAATCCAGTGTAGTACATCTGTCTTTGAATCTTCCCCTTTCCTCAGCTTGTCTGACATTTTAGAAATAAACAAGTTGTACAACTTCTACTGGGCTTGTGAAAAATACAGTCAACCCTCTGGCTAAACTCTGTGTAGGAATATTAATTTAAGCCAGCAAGACCCCTCAGCCTCCAGACATATGACATTTACATGAGTCTAAAGCAACACCAGGAGACAGAAATAATTTTACTCCAATTTGCTATCTTGTCTGTAAATGCCTAAGAAGGTGTTTGGGTCAATACTTTGTTATTTTTCTGTGGCACAGTTGGGTACTCTTATTGGACAGGTTATTAGACAAGAGGAAGAGATGCACATGGTCGGGAATTTTTTTATGGTAACAAGTGAAAAACATCTGATCACAGCAAGATAGAGTAAGAAAATTTGTTTTGGTTTATGAACCAAATTGAAAATGTTGCTGTCTGGAGTAAAGCTGCAGTTTGCTTCACTGCTGTTTTTTTTTTTATTTGTAATTAGCATTTTAACTAGGGCCATTTGCTGAAGGTTTCCAAGCATTACACATTTTAGCACAAGAGAACCTGAATGTGTATAACTCAGTGGTTCTCAAACTGGGGGGTGGGCCCCCCTGGGGAGGAGTGACAAAATTACATGGGGGATTTATGGGATTGAGAAAATGAAAATGGGAAAACTAATGTTTTGACAACTAAAGGCGGATTTATACTCACGCGGTGTCTGCGTCACCACTGTAGGCGCTGTGTAGCTCCACGGAGACCCGACGCACACCTCTTCCAGACCTGACGTGCACCCCTGCTAAGCAGATGGTTACACAGATGTACTCCTTTTTGATTGGTCAATTTGGGATTACGAGTTTACCGATTTCTGGATCTTTTTGCTGTGTAGTAACTGCCATTTTTAAAAGTTGATGAGAGGCTGATCAAATTATTTCTTCATTTTTTTCCACAAGCAAAAAAAGACACTGAACCATACTAGACGCAATTGTTGTTTTAAAACAGAAAATACATACCGGAACTGAAGTGAACCATCAAAAGAATTCTGACCTGGTGAGTTTACCGGCCGAAACCATCCCTACTTCAAACTTCAGATTAGGAGAAGAAACAGCAACACAACACCAAAATTATGCGTACCCCCTACACTGAAGTGCGGGAGCAAACTTACCAGCATCAGCTACGCCATAGTTGACCGCACGCAGATGCTGTGCGAGTATAAATGCACCTTTAGGCTCTTGGAAGCATTCTGGTCTACACTCCAGACCACTTGGTGCCAGCAATGCACGAATTGGTTTTTGCCAACTGCCAAAAAATATAAAGAAGAAGAAGAAGATAGTTAAGTTCGAGTGTCCCGTCAGGTGATGAGGTACAGAACGATACATAATTCTGTTTCCAAGCTACTGCTAACAGCTAATGTTATCGTGTGAAATTGTTTTTTGTGACTTGCAGACTCAGAGATCATCTGATGAAAGGAGAGAAAGAGGGAGTCAAAGCTGGTGCAGTGGACCTCTCAGCGTTGCAAGAGGAAGACCCCGTGCTGTAACATTACTCTGCGTTTAATAACATGTATTTCAGCTGATTTATCCAGGGAGGTGGGCGAAATGATTATTATCTGAGAGATATCTTTGCATTAGAATGCTGCGATTCTAGGGATTAAATCACAACAAGAAACTGGTTTTACTTTGGCCTATTTTGTCTGACTAGAAGGAGAACAACTACCCCCATCCCGTTGACAAATCAGCTGAAATAAAATATGAAACACGAGGGAAAGCTCTCAGAAAATACGTCTGAAAGAAGCACATGGTCGCCTGCTGGTATGACTTCTGTAAAGAGTAACAACAACTGAAAACTGTTGCAATGGAGCTCTTCTACAGTAGGCTAACTAACAAATTAGCCTTTTCTGCCGTTTTATATAGCAAGTAACAGTAAATGATCCGACTTACACGGGGGGGAAATCTAGTAGTTGCTGGACTACCCTGCCATGTTTCTAATATAACGTCAAAATAAACTTTACTGTTAGATTGAATTAACTTCCTATCCAGCAGAAAGCTGCAACCTCCGCGTTAGTTTTGATGTCCCTCTTGCAGGTAAAACGCGTAAGGCTAACAAGTTTGTCCCCTTTCGGCTATTGTATTTAAAGATGGCAATGCAACATGGCAGCCTCCAGTTGGGTGCGCCGCCACCTATGTATTTATAAACATCTAATTCTAAGCTACGAGAACAATTTCATTTGGATACGATTGTGATTAGACTTTGGTAAAATACGTATTTATGAAAGCGATACTTTTGCTATCAAAAAAACCCCCAAATCAACTACACACTGTACCTTTAAATGAGGGAACACCGAATTAATTAAAACACACGAAAATGGCTATTTTGATTCAGTTTCTTGAGGCAACCATCCATGTCTGGGTGATGAGAGAATTCCAGCTTTCCCTGGCTGATTTTTCCACACCTACATGTAGATGGGGTGGTGTAAACCTTTAACACGTCTGCAGGGATTACTTCCACTTAGCAAAGGGATAATAATCTCAAGCTTATCACAGGAATGTGTGTAACTTGGCATGATATGAAAGCTTTGTTGGAGAAGTGCAAAAGCATGAATCACTGTGCTGCTTTTTAAAAATCAGTCATCTGTGTTGTGTTTATCCATATCAGCTGTGCAAACCAAATTCGAACAGCTTTATCAGAGAAAAAGTTGTAGAAGTATGTTAACAGCTTTTACAAAGTTGTTGAGCAAAATGAACAATTTCTCAGAAACTGAAAAGATATGGTAGATGGACAGAGTGCATTAACTATAGTGCTGTTTTTTAGATGAGGAGCAGTCCAGAAGCAAGAGAGGATGGATGCAATGGCCTGGCATGTCTCCATACAAAGGTTTTTGGCAACGTAATGTTGGTAGAAAAAATAGAAACAGTTTATTGGCTTGGTACCCTCTGTGTTTCTTTGAAATGTAATCATAACAGAAGCAAGCTATATTTATTGCATATACATGCGACACACTGGGGTTGTGGGACCTTCTATTTATTAATATTTTGTCAGCTTAAAATACGGTGTAAACATGAAAATACAATGCTTAATGGTTACAGTGGTTAAATCAGCTTGATTTATGAATTAGGATTCCTGGCCTAGACTCAGTTTAAATCTCTATAAATGAAAGTGGCAAACATGGAAGCCAAAAGACAGAATGGTGTCTTGCTGTGGAGTAGTAGAGCTGGGAGCAGTTAAAAACAGGGCTCCATTTTAGTTTGAGTTTGGGAACTTTTGCAGCTGAAACTAACCCTTTTGCTCTGAGAGGTCTGCAGAAGCAAAGCTGACACTGTGTTTTTAAAGATTATGAGGCATGAGGCAGACTTTAAGTAATGCAAAATTAGTTGTTTTGTGTATTTTATTATCACTTTATTTTGAACTTCTGTTCTGGAATAAAATTAATAAAGTATTTGAATAATGAATTTTTTTTTTTTTAAACAAAAAGCGCAATCTTTAACTGTTTGTTGTCAAACATAATTGATATGAATGCATGTTGATGTCTTTCTGTTGATGTTATGTATACAGGAATATCTGTATCAGATGTAACGTTCAGCACCTGTGTTTGTCTGAGATTTTACTCAAACTCTCTGTGCAGGAGTAATCAAGTCAAGTCAAAAGAGACCCATCTCTTTCTGGTTAATCTCTGTTTTATAGTTTTGAGTGTCTTCATTTCAGCGATTTTAATCTCACTGCGGTTTTTGTCAGGCTTTTTTGCTTTATATTTTATTTAGTATTTCAGTCATTTTCAGCATCTCTCTCTCAATATTCTAATTTTTCTATTTTATTTATTTGCTTTTATTAATTGTGTTAAATCATTTTAGGTTATTTTCTTTCTTGGTGAGATTGAGGGGGAGTCTCTTAGCAGCTGATTTGAGTCCACTTGTTCTTGTTTTAAGTATCTTGATTTGTTATTATATTATTATATATTATTAGTACATTCTGTTTCCAACAAGCTCCTTGTTTTTTCTTTTGTTTTTTTGTTTTTTGCTCATTCTGAGTCTCTCATTTGGTAGTGTGAGCCACTTCTTTCTCATTGTTTTGCATCTGTTTATGGTGAATGATTTCGGCTTTGGATCCCTGCCCCTTCTCGGGCCCTCACGCTGTGCCTGATGGCCCCTCAATAACCCACCAAAATACACTGCTACTTGAGCAGCAACATGTAGCCACTGAATGCATGTTTATACCCTGATTGTTTAATCTTTCTATTAACAGAAGTTCATGGCACCAGAGCAATCTATTAAACTTTGTAATTACATTTTAATTCTCAACATTGCAGCTTCAAACGTCTAGGATGCCTCTAAGATCTAGGGGATGCAATAAAAAGCGTGAGTGTAATTACAGAAGGCTTTAAGCTGGTAGGATCAATTGTTCCAGCTCTTCTTTCACACACTTGTGTTCACAGTGATATTTCATTAAAAAGAGGCTACATGTTTTCGATGACCCTGAGTAAGCTCTTTTGAGTTTTCTCTCAGGCTGTACCACCTTTTTGTTCTGTCCTCGCTGTTCATGTTTGTTTAACCATTCTTTTTTAGTCAGATAAGGCTCAGTAAAGCTCTTTAAATTAATCTTATTAAATCACATTTTTTGCAGAGGCATAGAGGGCCAGTTAGAGTTTGTAGCCATCTGCTTAATTTTCCTCATGCTTCTATCATTACACCAGTCACATCTTCCTTAATCCTCCGCAGGTGAGAACCTACAGGGGAGAAGAACAACCCTGTGACCACTTCACTGCCTCCATGTATTATTTGTGCAGTGGATATCAGGATCTTAGCTGATACCAAAAGTGACCAATGATTGACCATTCTTTGTAAAGCAAGTGGAACGGAGTATGAGTCACTGCCCTGGTTTGGTAATTACCCTTTCATTGTATCTCAGCTTTGGCAGCGGGTTTAAGCAAAGAACTTTGCTCTCCATATATCATAATCAGGATGTGGCAAAGGTTATTTATATTGTTCACAATCCAGTGTTTGAGCTCTGTCTTAATTCCATGGTTAGTTTCCAAGCATTATCATGTGCTGATGACAAGAAACTTAATCACATTCCATGTGTGTGTGTTTTAATTGCTAGCAGCTTGATGGACTTTTGGTCTAGGCCACTTGACTGTTGCATGAGATACCTCATCAGAGAACAATAACATTAACAAGGCAAGTATACTGATGAAAGTAACTCCAGACGTTTAAAAATCCTTGACTCATTTGTGTTGACTCAGTCTTTGCATCGCCTGGTGTCTAAACCAGGATTTGTTTGTCTCCCTGTTGAATGCGTCTGAGAGCAGCTGAGGGGTGAAATGAGAAATCTGCCAAAATGCTTCAGAGAGAGTTACGTTCTAATTAGGTTGTTTAATGGGAACAAATAATGGGGACAGATGCTTTAAATGCATTTGATGTGCATCCCTGTAACTAGAAGCATATTAGGGTTTTCTGTTTAACAACATCCTTATTTTTCTTAACAGTTTGCTGAACCATGTTTCTAGCTTCCTCATTTAGAGGATCAAACTGTGGAAATATTAGAACAATTCTGAGTAGGGGGAATTATTTTATTGCATGTTCGCAGACTGTAATGCAATTGCTATCGCTCTCTAAAGTGCACTAACCAAACTAACCCATTGATTTTGACTGTGTCAATAAGAAACTGGGAACTTTCCAGAATCCCTTTGTGTTTGGTGATATTTTTTGTATAGCCATGGAAAACTGGGAAAGTGAAAAATGATGGTCACATTTGCCTCCGGGGGGCACGGTGTTGAACCAATGTCAACCCCCTCTCAACTTAATGTTTCAAAGACAATAATTCTTGTGTTTCTGTCAGTATAAATATTTTTTCTTCTACTAGAAATTGATCTGGAAAGTATGCTAAGAATTATTTAAATTATGTCATATTGTTATCTATATCTTTTTATTTTAAATAAACCCACAGCCTCCTACTAACATCTGTTGTCCTTCTGAGTCTTTAGAAATCAGCTTGTCTTTAAAAAAAATTCAAATTTTTCATAGTAACCCTATTCTGAGGGCTCCACAGGACTCAAATGAATACTTCGTATTTTAAAATTCACTCAGTTTATTTACTCACTGAGTGCTGCTGGGGCATTGTTTTCTTTAGTTGTTAGATTTAGCAGCACATAATCAGACTCACAGCTTTCACCTTCTCTTCTAATTTATCTTGCCTGCATGCTTCACATTGATTTGCCTTTTTCCCCCTCTTGCCCCTCGTAGACCTTCATTGCCGTTAACCGAGCCCTGTCGCTGTGATTGTACGGGCATTTTCACGTTCGCTGCAATCAGTCAGAAGAAGGGACAGGATGTGGCTCAACCTCACACAACACATGTTTAAACAGTGAAGTCATCGATCTCTGCTTGCACTTTATCCATCAGAGAGAAATATGCGGTTGATTGTACATCCAGGAGACCTCAAGAGTGGCACTCCAAATAAGACAATACATTTGAACTGTATGTTTTTGAGGAATTTGAGAGATTTAAACATCTGCTTATAGGTTATATTCGTTCTCAAAAAATTTTTAATAAACATGTTCTTAGGAGATTCCAGGATCTTATAATACCTTTGTTTAATTTAATGATTCACACACTCTTGTGGTCCTCTATAAAGATGGTAAAGTAAAGCAAGCAAGCAATAGTTGATATACTGTAATATGAGCTTGAGCAACAGCCTCCCCAATAAAGAAAGTAAAGATGCATAAAATAATCTGTAATGCTTGGCTGAATTTACAGCCTTTAGTTCATCTGTGGATGCAGAAGATTAAGAGTTTTGTAGACCTTAAAACACCATAGCTTTATTGCTATGCCAGGAGTTCTGAAGCAAAGAAAATAGTCTCTTGTGTCAGACACAAACTGTTCCTAAAGCCCATCGTGAATAAAATCAGTGGTGTATATCTTAATGGAATATGCATGTACAACACGTTCTGCAATTGTGCAGTTTTCTCTGTATTAATCCAATGCTGGGAAGTATTTTTTAAAAAGTCTGTCAAAATTTTATGATATCTTCTTTAGCATCAAGTATCCCACAGACTCAACAAAATCCGATTTTTTTAGGTTATAATTGCTCTCACACCTTTGAATATATGGTGTGATGGAAATGTAGTGAGAGATGGAGTGACTGGCCCCAGTGAAAAGGAAATGGAAAATTCAGCTTTAGCCTCAGGCTGAGGAATGCATATATCAAATTTATAATGGATAATTATGACCATAGAAGTTTTTGGGTTTAAGATTTGTCAGAAGTTGAATCTAAGCAGAACATTTGCCATATGCTTAAAAAAAAAAAAAAAAAAAAAAAAAAAAAAAAAAAACTTTGGGTTTTAAAAACCAGTTCTTCTTTCCAAATTTTCCCAATGGCCTTCCAAACCCTTTTTCACACGAAAAGTTTCATGGTCGACGCTGGATGTAAGTGTAAATCCATTTTACTCCATCGCTGGCTCACTATTTGCTTAAACTGGGCATAATGAATCATTAATTTACAGCTGTCACTTGCAGCCCACAGTCACTCTGAGCAGAACTCTTGATCCAACAGAGCAGAGTAACAGAGAAATGGTGGAGCACAAGACGCTCTGCATGTGTTACAAACCAAGGAAACAAACCAGGAAACTGTTTGAGAAGAATTATTAATACTGTTATGCTGCTTCAGTTCTTGCGTGTCCTTTTGACTGTGATTAGCATCAGTATTACTTTATTGCCTCTCATTATTTTCTGACTCTTGGTTCATCTCTGCTGCATCAAACTTTGAGGAACAGGTGATTTTTATGTTGTACAGAGGGTTTTTACGCCTTGCTTTAAATGCTTATTTGTTTTAGTTTCAAATCCTGAATCAGAGCATAGATTACTTTCACAGTACCTTTGGGATAGATTGTAATGAAACACTTTTATTTGTTTAGGCAGGATCGGAGGAGGTCGGTAAATAATGAAAACTCCAGACAGTTCTGA